>BLBF01000041.1:4240770-4281651 GCA_015471245.1 Laticauda colubrina
CCATACAGAAGCCTGATGATGGCAGATGAGATTCTGCTGAAACGTTGCTACAACTTTAACAGAACTACAATGACGTGGGATAATACCCGAAGGAAGCTGAACAGCACACATGTAAGTACCCGCGAAAACTTAAGAAAACAAATATATATATATATATATATATATATATATATATATATATATATATATATAAAAATAAGAGATCAAGATTAATGTATAAGTCAATTAGCCAAATTGAGAATGCCTAAGGCCCAAGGGCCTTTAGTAGCTTCTATGCACAGGCGGACACAGGCCTAGGTGGTTGCTGCTATGCCACTGAGAATAAGGCTGTGAGGGTTAAGCCAATGATTTTTCAAAGCAAAGAATTATCCTCGAGTGCAAGTAGCCAAAACGAGGGTAAAATTGCTCTCAGAATCCTGGAGGGATCCTGCTGCTTCAAGCAGAAACACCTCACACAGCTCAGAAATAAGAGGCAGAGCACGCAGCCACGAGGTGACTCTCAAAATGGCCTCCAGCAGTTAAGTTTTTTTCACATGCTTCTCAGCGGCAACTTCCTGCCATGCAAACGAAGCTGGAGCTCTCGGATTAACAGAAAGATAAGAAGGAGAGAATTAACACTAATTAACTTCCCCATTGAAAAGGAACGGCGTTCAAAGGGGGAGTAAAGGTGATACGACTCAATTTAGCCACTTCGTCTTTTAAACGAAGTTTAAAGCTGCTAGTAACGAAACTGAATTAAAGGCACTATGGCAACCAATTGGCAGAGGTAAAAGAACTGGCTGGGGGGGGGGTTGGTGCAGAGCAGCTCCAAAAACCTCTCGTTTTTTGGTGGGGGCGCAAAGGCGCTTCCCTTAACACAGAAGGAAAAACTCTCAGGTTAATTGGGAAGAAGGCTAAAGACAAAACAACAAAAAGGAAACTGATTTGCAATCAAACCTGCTGTGGCCCAAGCTAAGATTCCTGTTTCGGTCAAGGACACATCAAAAAGCACTGCCTGTCTCGCACGAGGCTGAACAAAAACTGGGGAACGCTGAGGAGGAATCACATGGAGGAGGAGGAGCGTTGCACAAATCAAGCTCAGCCTGTGAATGCGGAGACTAAGCATCTCCCACTACTGGATGCTCTGAACAGCTCATAGGAGAAACTACAGTACCAATCTGTCTTTGGTTTTTTTTCTTCCTGTCTTTTGCATTCCTTATCTTTTTTCTGAGGAAGGATTTTTAAGAACTCAGTATTTGCACATGTATTTTGCAATTTACTCTATTTTGTCTATATTCCAGATATTACTCTCGGAAGGCATTGTTTTTAAAGTACTGTAAAATTCCCTGAAATCAAGCTGCACATTTGGTAAATTCATTGATACCATCATGCAGTTTTGTTGCAGGAAATTACAAGACTCAGACCTTGGAATCAGAAACAGTTTTATTTGCACAAAGGTTCCGATGCAATTTAGCCAAAGCAACATCTGAACAACTTCCTATAGATTTTACACTCACATATATTCACTTCAAAAGTAGTAAACCACGTAAATGTAACTTGTCATTCATCCATTGGTTACTTGAAACAAAGCCCCTTGTTGCTAGGCTATAGAAACAAAATACTTCCCCTCTCATTAATCTATGTCAAAGGTGAATTTTCACAGCTTCTAGTTTCGGGCAGTATACTTGTGGATTTGTTGCAAGATTATCTGCAACAAAGCTTCCTGCTTGACAAATATGAGTGACCGGCAGATGATCCTGTGGTTTAGCATTTAACATTTCCTTGTTCTTTCTCTTGCTAATACACTTAATTCACTATCTATTAGACTTATATCATTATTTCTCTAAAATCAATATATTTCTTCTTTTATGTCCTGCTTTAGTTTTAATGGCAATCTGCAGAAGTAATTTGTTACTATATTATTTTAAGCTTTTAAAAATTATTTTCTAATCCATCCTTTGTCTCTTGGCATTTTCCCATCCAAGAAGTGGGCCCAACCCTGGTTAGTTTCAGAGGTAAATATCACCATCTGCCAAGACATGTGGATAAGGTAGTGAATAATACAAAAGGAAGTAACATATTTTGATTTAGGACTTAAGAATTGTTTTATGACTTCCATTGCACTAAATCAGAAGGGCGTGTGTGCCTATATGTTGCAAAATCATAATTTATAAGTTTGCAAGTGTAGAAAGGGAACTTCATGAGGACAGTGGTGTCACCCAGAAGGGAAAAGGCCCAGGGGGAACATTAGGCCAGCCATGGAACAGGCTTGCATAGGAGAAGAAATCTAATAAAAGAAATTGAGAGGCGCCCCTAGACAAATGCCAAACAATTAAGAACATACCAAACCAGCCAAAAGACAGGAATTACAAATAGAAGAACCATCAAAACTAAGAGATCAGAGGAAAAAAACGATAATACAGGAAGCTGCCCTGCAGAGTCTGTTTTCATACCTCGTTGAGGTTGCATTCTGGCGGAAAGAAAAAACAAACTCTGACAGGATTTGAATGTCAAAACCTTATACACAAAGGGAGGAAAAAAAGGTATAAGAATTGGGAACTTATCATTCAAGGCTAGCTAGCTCCAGGAATGCAGGCACGCTGTTTCTAGCCTTCCTGAAAATAAAAGATCCAGCTTTGAAGCAGTTGTCTGTATCCTTGCACCAGAGCTCTCCCAGCGGGAAAATTTGAACCCTCAGAGAAAGGTATTTTCAGCCTTTCTACACAAGAAAGCAGCTCCAATGAAAATGGTAGTTCAATTCACGTCCTACCTTTGTACCCTTATGCTGCCTCTTAATCTTTGGACAAAATGGTTTGTCTAAGAAGGATGAGACAAATCGTAGGAAAAGAAAAGGGCATTCCCTGAAGTTTCATTTGACAATATGTTGGAAAGGCTCAAGTTTGAGAATGATAGCCAGTTTGGTGTAATGGTTAAGGGTTCAAGCTAGAAACCAGGTGACTAGTCCTGCCAAAGCCAGTTGGGTAACTGGACCAGTCACTCTCAGCTCTAGGAGGCAGGCAATGGCAATCCACTTTTTAAATCTTGCTAAGAAAACTGATGGTCACCAGGTGTCAACGCTGACCCCAAGGGACACACTCATGTCTGAGGAGGGGAGGGCGCCCTCCCCGAGACATTTTTTGCGTGGAGAGGAAATGGAAATGGAAGCTTACACATCAGGAGAGTTTTGGGAAGGGAGATTACCACAACGCAACCACATAGTTGTTAGATATTAAATTTGAAACTCCTTCAGTGTTCATTTTTTTTAAATATAAAAAAGCATGACTGCCTTTTTATTTGAAAACCGGAACAGCCGACAAGCAGGCCGATTTAGACCTCCGAAACCGGGTAGAGATGCCCCCTTGGTCCCGATCATCCTGGCGGTATCACCATCAGCTTGAGCCGCTGCTCGTTTCTTTAAAAGGGGGAGGCAAAAATATCAAGGAGTGGGCGAATGGATGGGGTCCATTGGCGGGTCGTGGTTTCAAGGTCGGCTTTTACTCTCACGCGTTTAACGTGGCAGGGCGAGTCTGCAGCGCGACTACTCATCGCGCAAGGGTTCCTCTTGCCTGGTCACCCCTCCCGACTCGGCCAGCGGCAGTCATGTGGCTCCCTCCCTCCGCCAACTCGCTGTGGTAACGTGAGATAGCAAAGGGGCGGGCCCGGAGCCCAAGCAAGCGAAGGGATAAGCTGCTGCTCGCTCTTCTCCTTAGCAGAGCGGCAGAGCAATGTCGAACAGTCACCGGGAAGGCGCCTTTAAACGGGCCCGGCCTACCAGCCCGGCCGATGACTTCCAGACGCCTCAAAAGCGCGGCGTTACCGCTGTAGACTCGGCGGATTCCGTTAACCTCTACCTTCCGTTCTGGGACACGGAGCAGCTGTGCGCCTTCCTTCAGGCTCAGGGCTTGGAAGCTGCGGAGCTGCAGTGTTTTCGAGGTGCGCGGGAAAGCCGGCAAGTGGAACAGTGGGCCGGGCCGCGGGAAACCTTTATTTGAGGAGGGAAAGGTTTATTGAGGAGCCGCCACCTAGTGTTGCTATGGGCGGTTGCTGGGTATTTGCCGAAAGAATAGAATAGAACAGAACAGAACAGAACAGAACAGAATTCTTTATTGGCCAAGTGTGATTGGACACACAAGGAATTTGTCTGGTGCACATGCTCTCAGTGTACATAAAAAGAAGAAAAAAAGCATTCATCAAGAATCATAAGATACAACACTTAGTGATAGTCATAGGTTATTAATAAGCAATCAAATCATATCAGCAAATAAATAAAACAATATAAATTATAAAGATACAAGCAACGTGGTTATAGTCATAAGTGGGAGGAGATAGGTAATAGGAAGGATGAGGAGAATAATAGTAATACAGTCTTTGTAAATAGTTTGACAGCGTTATGGGAATTAGTTGTTTAGTAAAGTGATGGCATTGGGGGGGGGGGGGAAACTGTCCTTGTGTCTAGTTGTTCTGGTGTGCAGTGCCCTATAGCCTGGTTTTGAGGGTAGAAGTGGAAATAATGTATGTCCAGGATGTGAAAGGTCTGTAGATATTTTCACAGCTCACTTTTTGATTTGTGCAGTATCCAGGTCCTCAATGGAATGTTCCTCAATAGAAGGCCGGTTGATAGCAATTGTTTTTTCTTCAGTTCTGGTTATCCATTGAAGTCTGTATCTTTCTTGTTTAGTTGCAGAGCCAAACCAGACAGTTACAGAGGTGCAGATGACAGACTCAATAATTCCTCTATAGAACTGTATCAGCAGCTACTTGGGCAGGTTGAGCTTTCTGAGTTGGCACAGAAAGAACATTCTTCTTGTCCTTTTTTAATGACATTTTTGATGTTAGGTGTCTATTTTAAGTCTTGAGATAGACCCTAGAAACTGGAAGGTTTCTACTGTAGATACTGTACTGTCTAGTATTGTAAGAGGGTTTCTCCTAAACTCTATCATCATTTCTATGGTTTTGAGTTTGGTTAGTTCCAGATTGTTCTGGTTGTACCACAAGGCTTGTTGCTCAATCTCCCGTCTGTATGCAAAAGTTGTCATCGTCTCCAATGAGACCAATCACTGTTGTATCATCTGCAAACTTCAGTACTTTAACAGAGGGATTTTTTGAGATGCAGTTATTGGTGTATAGAGAGAAGAGAAGTGGAGAGAGCACACAGCCCTGGGGGACTCCTGTGTTAATTGTACAATATCTGATGTAATTTCACCTAGAATCGGAAAGGTTTTTCTTTCAAAGAGTTTTGTTTGGGGCAGGGCACTCCAAAAGTGATGCCTGTCATTGCCAGGGAACAAGGGGCAGGTTTATTTTCATGCTGGGTGCTCTAGAGAGAGGGCGGTGGTGAAAAAATACCTCAGAATCAAAGGGAGTTTCACTGACATGCTCTTATACCTATACACTGGCCTTTTCCTGCTGTGTTTGGCTTCATCTGGTCTTCAGCCATGAATGAGACAGCTTGAATCACCACCCTTAGTTGTGCAGCTGTTAAAGTGATGTTTTCTCCTCTATCCCAGTCACATTCAAAGGCAGCCTCAGCATATTTAAATTCTACTAGGATTTCCCAAAGGTGTTTTTTAGGTCTTCAGAGCTGAAGAAGCTTCTTGGATGAGAAGCAAAACATCTTCAAAGAAAAACCAGAACATCCAGTTGCCCCTTGAAAAAGCACCTTTGGACAACCATGACCTGGGTGACTGAGAATCTCCATAGACATGTGTTAGGATTTGTCTCCCACTTGCTCCCACAGTGGTGGTAGGAAAGGAATTGAGAAAGAAGAACAAATTCCATAGCAATATAGCTGTCTGCCTTCTCAAGTATATTTGGATAGCACTTTAAATTGGGGGTCTCTAACCTTGGCAACTTTAAGCCTGGTGGACTTCAACTCCCAGAATTCCCCAGCCAGCAAATGGCTGAGGAATTCTGGGAGTTGAAGTGCGCCAGACTTAAAGTTCCCAAGGTTGGAGACCCCTGATTTAAATCAATATTAGGAAATGACCCAGATGATGGGCTGTTCTTTTTAGTCTATGGCAAATGGACAGCCCTCTTAAACAAGTCTTTTTTGGGTAAGGAGGGAAGACTATGGGAGCCTTTGTAGTGCCAATGTGAGAAATATTTTCAGCATCTGTTGGATAAAGTTGCTTGACTTTTCTTGGAATTAAGATGCCAACTGGGCAGATTCTTTGGAAGTAATTAAGAAACACTTCAGCCAGTTAATGCAAAACAGTTGGACAGAATCCATGAGGCTGTAAGCTCTACTGTCTAAATTTTATACCTGTGCCCGTCCTTTCCTGGTTTGATTTAGTGGTTAAGGCAGTGGGCTAGAAACCAGGAACTAGTTCAGCCTTAGCTATGAAAGTGGCTGGCAACTTTGGGCTTAGTCACTCTCACTCAGTCCAACTCATCTTACAGAGTTGTTGTCAGGAAAATAGGACAAGGAAGGAATACTATGTCTCACAAATGAAGGCAAATATATGTGTCTCAGGAGAATGTTTCAGGATCCAATCTGGGTTGGTCACCGGGGATTGGAGATTTAGCCTTCTGAGCTTTTGGACTCGTGCTGGAGGGAACTTCTCTTTTACTGGAATGTGCTGCACCAGAATGTCTCTGGTGAGAGAAATTCCCAAAGGATGGGTTCTAGCACGAGTCCAAAAGCTCAGAAGGCTAAACTTCTGGTCCCAGGTGACCAACCCAGATCAGATCCATCAATATTATATATGGCGCTTTGAGTTACCTGTAAAATAAAGGTGGGATAAAAAACATCTAATACAAAATAAATAAAAAATAAGGCCTCTTGAGAGATGCCTCACAGCTGAGTCCATGTGATAATGCTTATCATGGAAACAGCTGGTGCTGCCCACCTTGAAGGAAGCAGTAATATATAACATCTCAAGAGAGAGGTCATCTAATATTGCAGTGTATTACATGCAGATCTTGCAAGCCTCCCTTGCAAGAAAATTCCTGCATGGATTTTCCAAATAGATGTAACTGCAGTAGATAAGGCACATACATATCTTTGTTCAATAGCAGGAAATAACTAGGGACACACAGAAATCACGTTCAGGAAAACACTGAGGCACAACATGTTTTTGGAATACACAGAGACACAGTTAAAGTAACAGCAAAACTCATTCTCACACATACATACCAAAGTCCTACTAAACAAGGCTGCCAAGTCTGAATCAAAAGAAGACTGTAGGAATAGGCTAGGATCTCTTTATTCCCCAAAGTTCTTGCTTTGTTGGTTAGCTGGGATTGTATCTTTTTTCATGGCTCAGGCCCAACTTCCTTTGACTGATTCAAGTGATAGTTTTCCTTTGTTTTGTTAATGACTTTATTTCTTATCTACTTCCCTGAAGTGATCTTTTAGATAAGATTCCTGGCTTTTGTCTTCTCTGCTTTTGCACCTGTTTTATCTTTAGTTATGGCAGCTTCAGTCTAATCTCACAGGTGCAGTATCAATATGCTAAGGATACATAATTGTACATCTCTGTTCCTTGCTGGCTAAATGATACTATCCTGCTTTTGGCCTGCCAGCTGCTAGGGTTTGGATGAGGAAGAGCCAGTTTCAACTTAGCCATAGCAAGTGGCTCTGGATTGTTGAGACTCTTGAGTCCAGGCATATGTCGTTTTGATTCTTGCCAGGCTGGTATTCCACCATACCAGCTGGCACAGTTTGGGGCTACTCATGTACTTGAAAATTCTGCTTGTGAACAAGTGGTAGTCATGGCCTTTGGATAGATCCATCTCATGCACCAATTGCAGTCATTCCTGGATTGGGATACTTTGCTCACAGTCACTCAAACCCGGGTCATTTCCCAGATGAATGACTGCAATGACTCTACATGGGACTGCTTTTGAAGATTATCTGGAAACTACAACTCCAGAATGTGGTGGTATTTGCAGTTCTAGGTGCCTCATATTTTGCTCATATTTCAACATTATTTCAATAGCTCCAGTTTCTTTCCAGATGGTGGTTGTCACCTTTAAAGCCATAAATGGCATGGGCTTAGGCTACTTATGGATCCCCTCTCTTGAGGGTATCTGCCCATACCTCTAGGTAAAATAGAATGGATAAACACTAGGTCCCTTCTCTTAAACACTGTCATCTAGGGACCTAAGCAGCACACTTTTAAAATGAATTAAAATGGTGTGCTGTTGGTTTAATCCAAGATTTGTAGCAACTGGATTGTATGCCAATATCTTATCTTAAACCACCATTAACTCTATCCAAAACATAATGAAAAAAAACCATTTTTTCCAATGAGAACATTTATATGCTTACAAACATTCTATTATGCTGATTATTTAAAATGAATTTTATTAATTTAGTTACTTTACTATTGGATGATGTCATGACTTTTGGTTTATACTGTCCTTGGACAAGTAGCAGCTATATCAGGCCTGCTTTTGTTATGGTTACATCAGTGCAACAATCATTGATGAAGAAATGGCTCTAGACTGCTTCTAGTCCTGCATGTGGAACTCACCTCCAGAAGCAATAGTTTCATTTATCTCCTAATGTTGCTTTAGCCAATTCTTAATTGATCATTGCTAATGTCTGAATAATATTTGAATTGAAATCACCTGGCAATGATCTTGCTTTCTCTGGATTCCTGTGAATTGTCTTGCTTAGGTTATACTAGAAAGAGTTTTTAGGTAAATGGATTAGGAGGTTGGAACTCAGGTTGAACTCTGTTTGCTACGAGGTTCTTCACTGGGTGACTTTGGGTTATTATTGATTTTTTTTTGTAGCCTAATCCTATAAGACACAGATGATACATTAAGTTTACATACAGGCAATCTTTACTTATTACTGTCTGAGAAATAGGACTCTAGAAATGAATTTCTAGAAAATATAATTCAAAATTATCTGAGGGGTTCTTTGTGCTCTCTGAGTTTGCTTGTTTTCTTGCAGACATTTCATGACCCAAACAAGATAAAAAGATAACCCAAACAAGATAGCATCATCAGTACTAGTAAGGGGGGTGTTTTGTTGTCAGTTTATATTCTAGTCTAATGACTTGCCCTGTCAGTGTTCAGATTTATCACTTCATAAAACTGATGTTTTCCTGGAATGTATTATGATGATTATATTAAATGCTGACCAATCTGTAGGATTTTAAGTATAATTTTTAGGAGTTTGGCTATAAAAATAATACTAGGTGATACAGTAGAAATTTTGCAGATGGTGGCTTGCCTGGGTTTGGAAACTAACCAGGGTCAGGTGTGGGATGGGAGACAGGTAAGTTAAATTGTGTTGGAATTGTATTCCTTAACAAGTTTGTCATGAATTGGGATCAAAGAAACAACAGGATGAAATTAAGTACTTTGTTTTTCAAGAATGATGATAGCAGTCCATTAAATGAGAGGCTGTAGAGCCCCCTCCCCATCCATTTATCACACATTATATGACTTACAATCAGCCCTCCTATAGAATATCACTCCCTTAGTCACTCCTTTCTTGTATCAACATTTTTCTGTATAAGGGCCTCCCTTCCTTCCCTTCTTCCTTGCTAGGGCTTTTCTGAGATTACTTTTATCTAAAGTGAAGCTATCCTTGGAATGCATGCCTTATCTCATTTCCTTCGGTAAGCTATCTTCAAAACTTGTGAAAAGTAAGAAGGCTAACAATATATTAGAAAACAAAGTGAGACTTGGTTTCAGAATCTTAATAAAAGTCAGCTTCCATCTTAATGCTTTCTTGTGCTTCGTTCTACTATATTGTAACAGACTGCCATGAATTAAGGGGAGTGGTGAAGCAAGGGGGAAAATGAAAGTGAATGCTGTATGTCTTGGAGTTTCTGCTTCAAAGTCACCTGGCATACCAGCTGCCTACCAATCTGTGCTTGGACAGGCCTGCTTGAATCTTTCTGGTTGCACAGGGATGGGCAATTCAAGGTAGTTAAGAGAGGAAAAAAATTGAGCTTAGAGATTTTGGCACCTGATTCTCAGTTCTGGCTATGCACTATTGCAATGCACTTCTAATAATACTATATCTTTCTCAACAAATGAAGCCAAGGATCATTTGTACAGAGGTTTCAGTTTGTCAGTAATTTAGAGGTTTCAGGCCAGACAGTAATCCTCTAATCAAATATCCTAATACTATGTAAAAAAAACTTAATAACTGACAGGTCAACATTTCAGAAGAAGGAAATGGAAAACTCTACTGTTGTCAAAAAATCTGCATGGACTTATCCATGAAATAGGCAAAAAACAAGATCACTGCAAAGGAGATGAATATGTAGAAACATGTTATAATCAAACTACATGGGATAGACAATATATTGTTGGATATATTCACTTGGAAACTCTTGTTTCATAGTAAGCATCATCTACTCTGATATTAAAATCATAGTCTTCTGAGATTACTATTTCCCCTGTAGTAATGTTAGAGGGTGTACGCAATAAGAATTGAGTTGTGAATTGAGTTGAATCTAGGCGGCTGTGATACTTGACACTCTGGCATAGAATAGCTTGCTGTGCTCAGTATGTTGTTCTTATCTCATAAGTAAGCAAGATCAAACTACCATACAATTAGCAAATCTTCAGGGTACTAGCAAGACCCACTTTCCTTATTATGTAGTTTCCTTCCTGTATCCACAGGGAAGTTTTGGAATATATATTGGATGTCTTTTGGTTTTGCTAATTTATTCCAGGATAAATGTAATATCAGGTTTATCTATATTTAGGGAACAAGAAGAATCACTTTATTATAGTAATATGAACATAATTCACAGGATATATGTGCCTTTAATTAAAATTATTAAATGTTTACGTTGCCTGATTCTCAATAAACTACTAACATGGATTAGTAGCCTCTTCATACACTATATTTTCATGGCTTCTCTGAAGAATGTGTAATTGCATGAATCAAAGCAATACTGTATTTCAAGTTTATTAATATATATATTATTCATTACTTGTAGTCCTGTAGTCAGATTAATTGTAACCTGTCAAATAATTTCAAAATAACAATTTCAGAAAGAAATATTAAAGTTTATGTATTTAACTCCCTAGAACATGAAATAGATGGTTCACATGTACCAGGTCTCAGTGAATCTGATCTTGAAAAAATGGGAATTTGGTAAGCAACTTTTTATCTATTCAAATTGAAGAAATTATAAGAATGTTATGTCTTCTACACCTGCATCTTTGGTGATTATTGGTTGCCTAAACATTTATATTGTTTTGATACACACAAAAAATTGAAGACATAAAAAAGCAAAAATACAGGAAAAAAATAAACATAATACATACCTAACATTTAACAACCTCTGTTTTTAAACTTTGCTTATATCTTGCCCCCACAAAATAAATTTGTCTTCCTGTTGTGTTGCTGGAGAGCTAATTCACAAATCATTTATCCAAAATAACAATTCTGGATACATTGCGACAAGTTTCTCTGGTACATGCTGTATAATTTCATGGATAGTACAAATTCAGACAGTACACTCACATCTGTCTTTTGAACAAAAATGTTTTTTTTATAACAATGAGTAACTTTTGTTGGTGAATAACAAAGTAAAGTTTATCCCTAATGATACAGCATCGTGTGACCTTTTATTGCTAGTAATGTCTTATTTTTAAATAAGACTTTATATTTTATCTTATTATCTAAGGACAATAGCATTGCCCTTTTAATGCTATTAATGTATATTCTTACTGTCTCTATTTTCTAATTTTACATCCTGTTTCTGCTCCCTGCACCCTAGTTTGTTTCTCTTGACCCCTGTAACCTTATTTCTTTTAACTGTGTCCTTTTTGATAAGAACTTTTTGATAAGTTACCCAATCAAAGTTGTGCAGGTCTTTTCAGTCTTTCTGAGTCTCTTCAAGATTTGCTCTGAGGGACTTGCCTATCCCTTGGAGAGCCAACACCAAGAAGCTTTTGACTTCTGCCAGAGGTTTCTTGCTTTTGTCATTGTGGTTTAGGAATGCCATACATCATTGATTCAACACTGCCATAAAGCATGCTAACTATGGATATTGCTGTACTTGCAGGATGTAAATGAGGATATGCCATTGTATGCTTACCATTTTATAGTTACACTGTGCAGGACATTGCTCAGGGTAAAAAGAGAAAGTGAAATATGTATATGTTGTTATTAATAAAATTAATGTGGAAATGTAAATGTAACTTTTCTTTTAGAATAGGAATAAATGTCTTTTTTCTTCATGACATTATCCTTTAAAAATGAGTGATTTATCACCATTGCTTTCTGCCAGAAGATATTTTGCTAAAAAGGTCTGTAAAATTCATGTCTTAGTAGCTGTTAATTTAGCTTCCATATTAACTTCATTACTAAATAAAATATTTCATTATTGTTTAAGTCATGTTATATGCTTCATTTTCAGTGCTGTAGGAGTGAAAAAGAAGCTGCTAATTTGTATGCGCAAACTGGCACAAAGTCAAAGTTACAATAATATAACAAAGGTGAACAAACACTTTTTTATTTATTATGTATGTTAAAAAAGGAATGTACCAAACAAAATTATCTTGTAATGCTATATTATTTTAATACTTAAGCCAGTTTATTTTAACATTGGGAAACAAGCTGCAATTCAATCCAAATTTCTAAATAGACTTGGAATTGGATTTCCTGGCCATAAAATAGGCTTGTTAGAATATAAGAGTCTTTAGACATTGTATAAGTGGTAGAGAATAGATGTGCTTTCATTTTTTCTGTTTGCTTAGAGATTATTTTACAATGGTTAAACCATCTGATCTGTTTTCTGCCCTCCATTAATTTCTAAATCATTTTTATATAATTCAAAAGAACATTAGTTTTTATAAAATCCAATGAACTTTAAAACAAAATTAATATGTGAAATAACAGTTGTTTAAAAGGAAGTCACAGTAACAGAAGGCCATATCATATGATTGACGATTAGTCAGAGACCCGAGTGCTGCTATGTCATTTCATCTCCAGCCAACCTAGTAGTTCAAAAATGAGCAATCGTAAATAGATAGATAGGTACAATTTTGGTGGGCACATTTACAGGACATGAAAGGGCCCCCAACTGGGTGTTCCCCGGGCAATGGTGATTTTACCAGCTAATCTTTTTAATCTGGAAGCACCTTAGGTGCTTCTGATATGAACGGGATGGGACTGTATGAACCAATGTTGTATTTTGAATTACACATCTCCAATATTTAGCTGAATCCCTATTACATTCTTTCTGAAAGAATATATGGATGTCCAGCATAAAAAATATACTTTTTGTTAATTTAACTATAATCTTTAAATGATAAAAATAATAGCCAACAGAATGCTGAAATTGTCTTTCACTGATATTCATCAACTGGATATGTTAATTTATTCTGCGTCTCTGTGTGCACTGGAACATTTAATTTAGTGTAAAACTACACTAGCACAGTGATGGCTAACTTTTTTGTCGTCGCGTGCAGAAAGTGCACATGTGCACATGCGAGAGTGCGCACGTGTACCTGCACCTATAATGCAATATATGCATGACCCTCCTGTGCTCCCCCCATTCCCCTGCACATGCACAAGCATCTCCTGCATGCTCCCCGCTCCCCACACATGCATGGCAGATACCCGAAAATCAGCTCACTAGCGGGAGGCGTGCTCTCATGCACAGTGGAACTGAGCTGGGGCAACATCTTGCCTGCCATCAAAGATGGCTCTGTGTGCCACTTCTGGCACGCATGCCATAGGTTGCCGTCACAGACCTAACATAACAAATTATTTCATTAATTTGATATATTTGCTTGGAAAATATATAGCCTCCTACTTTATACATGATAATCCTATGAATGGGCCATTAAAGAAATCAACCCAGAGTACTCAAATGAAACACAAGGGATCAGATTTAAGTCATGCTTCGGACACATTATGGGAAGCTCTCTGGAGAACTCTCCAATGCTGGGAAGGGTGGAAAGAAAGAGGAAAGGAAGATGACCAGTGGCAAGAGTTTACAATTGGAAAACTTAAAGTACTAAGACAGAGTGCCTTGGAAAAAGTATATTGTCACTGAAAGTCAGCATTGACCTAATAGCACATAATAAATCATTATAATAAACAAAGCAAAAAAATCCAATACAACCAGAACAAAGTTAAGCAGAAAATCAGGTCTTTATTTATATATGTAACTGTGAACACAGGGAAGATTATTGCAGGGAAATAAACACTTATTACCTGCAGTTCTCAAATTATGTTAAAGTGTCAATTTCTCCTGATAATTGAGACCTGGTTTAAGCTTTCCCAGCAGCATCCAAATATGTCTTGTGACTTCTAATGAAAGAAAGGGAGATTTTTGAGTAAAACCAGAAGTGAGTTCTTGGCAGGATATGAATGGGGACAACATTAACCTTCTAAGTATGACCATATTATTTTGAGAATTACTTAAATTTGGTGAAGAAATGGAAGTTTAGTTTAGATTAACCCAATGATAAAACTGGAAATCTGGAAAGTTAAAATTCCCTGCTTTAAAACAAAAAAAACAGAATTTTCATATTTTTGGAACAGATAACTTAAAAAAAACAACCCTCCTTGCTCTGCACGCTTTATTTTCTGCCCAAAATCTGCTCAAGATGGTAAGAGAGTAACCATCTATATTAGTAGTAACATAATCAGGACTTTTTCCCCCTTCGCTAAACCAGGCATGGGTAGCATGTGACGCATCCTGGCCTAGGGTTTTCCACTTTTGTTTTATATGGGTGGTTAATTTGTCCCTGTTGATTTTCATTTGGGCTATTCGTTACTTGTGAGTCAGGACTTTAACTACCTGTGTTTATCTTATTTTTTTAGAATTAGAAAAAGGCAATGTTCTTGATTGAAATATTATTTATTATAGATTAACTGATATTTTAAATTTTTGTTTTGCTTTTTCCAGGTATTTAATGACCCAATCCATGGACATATTGAAATGCATCCTCTTCTTGTTCGCATCATTGACACACCTCAGTTTCAGCGTCTACGATATATTAAACAGTTGGGTGGCACTTACTATGTTTTCCCAGGAGCATCACACAATCGCTTTGAACATTCTCTTGGGTAAGGAGTAATGTTTACTTAGTTTATACACAGAAATTGCTTTTGTATAAGTAAAATGTTTATGCTGAATTTTAAAAAAACCAGTTTCTGCTATATGTTTTCCATTGACGGAGATTTTTATGTTTAAATTTTGCTTTATGATGCCACATATTTAAATACTCTTAAAATTTACAATACATAATTTTTTTTCTTAAACTTTGGGAAACACCACTAATAATTGTAGATGAAAAGAAAGACTACTTAGTTTATGTAGCCGGTATCTTGAATATAATGCATTTTATTATGTTGTATACCATTAATAAAACTAGGCTTTTTGTAGAGAGACTCTCTATATTGTAGGGTTTCTATGCTCCATGGTGCTCTCTCATGCTCAAGAGAGAGAGGAAAAGTTTTCTTAATTTCTGCTTGAGCTAAAGAAAACTGGTTTCTACATAGTGTATATAAAATACAGGCAAGAATATGCAGATATTGTTTTCTTCCTTTAAAAATGAGAAAAATATATATTCTTCCTTGTTTCACATTAAATTTCACATTTTACATTATTTAAAACAAAGATCAGTAACATGAAACATTCTTTGTTATATAATATGGAAATTCAGATTTTAAATAAGCCTTATAGCATGGTTCATAATTGCATTGTTTTTGTCACCTAAATTCCTATTTTATTTATAAATCTTAAACTCAAGACATAGAAAAGTTAATTTCTTCCCTTTCTGGAAAAGTGTTAGTCATCTCGCAGGCCGTTTGCTGCAGGCATTGCAAGAACGACAACCTGAACTGAATATTGATCAGAGGGATATTCTCTGTGTTCAAATTGCTGGACTTTGTCATGACTTGGGTAAGCAAGTTCAGTTAATAAGTAAAGGCAGATGTAAACATACCATTTCAAACTATTTCTTGTAACACTTTTAACAATTGTGTTAAAATAATATACGAATTTGATGTAAACTCTGTCAGGTATTTAAAATGTAGTTGCTGAGCTTAAAGTGGCTAAGGTTATACAAAGGGATTACAAAAGTCAATTTAATTATGAAATGCCTCAACTAGAATTCATTATTTTGACCCTTATATACTGATAATTCAGTGTGGTAATTCAATGTTTTTCAACCAATGGAATGTGCCTGAAGATTACATAGAAGTAATCTAGGCAGGGTCACAGTCCATCCCAAATTCTATGAGATAGATAGAAAGTCACAACGTCAATCCCATCAAGTATGCTGAAACAAAAAGAGCTAATCATCCACAAGAGTATATTTCTGCTGTTGCTGATTGGAGCTTTTCAGTTCAAAATAATTTATTTTGTTGTTAGCTTTCTGCCGCTGTTTATTTGGATATATAGTTTTAATTTGGGCTTACAGTGGCAAATCTTATTTTTAGCCCCAGCTGTCATTATTTTGTACAGGAAACTGTAAAGCTTAAAGAATAGATCATTTTTATCACAGTAACTGACCAGCAATTGAATTTGTCAGGAATATTATTACAGTGTTGTACTTCATTAAAGTTTCCCTGCTACACTGTCCAGTCCCTCAGGCTGCCTGCTTTCAGGTCCCTGATTACTTTGTTCATTTATAACGAAGACCTAAGATGTAGCTAGCCACCACATTTGTGTTGAATTCTGAGATATTTACACAAATAACTCTGTAAATGACTAATGTCACTGCTAATGTTTTGCTTTGCAGCATGCCAGCTTTTTAATAATACTCATTTAATGTTAATATTTGGAAACATCTAAAAGAAAGGTAAGACAGGACGATCTTGCCTTGGAAGCTGGTAATAATTTAGCATAATTTATCTATGAAAAGAAAACTAAACATGGTCTTAATATGTGATGCAGTTGTTAGAAAGATACATCTTGTGTATTATCAATTAGCATAAATAGTAAATCCAAATGAAAAGGTTTTCCTGTTTTGAAGATGATTACAAACCATATTTTCAATAACATAACAAGAACATGCCATTTTTTATTTCTAGTTTGTTTCTCTGGCTTAATATTGCTTTTAAATTTTAAAGTTCTACTCAATAAATTAAATTACTTATTTCAACATGGTCTTTTCAACACAATGAAAACACCAATATTCTGAAAATAGTTTGAAACTTAAATCTTAAATTCTAATATAATTGTTAATCAGAGAGAGAGGGAGTGGATTAAAAAATGACCAACTCAAGTTCAGTAAACAATAAGTGAATACTTTGGCTCTAATAGATTTGAGGAACATTTGTCTGTGTATCTAAGTATATCTATATGCATTTAAAAACATACAAATACATCTTAATTCTGCCAAAGATTAATTGTATAATCTTTAATTTTAGGTCATGGACCATTTTCGCATATGTTTGATGGAAGATTCATTCCACTTGCTCGCCCAGGATTACAATGGAAGGTGGATATTATTTTATTTATTAAAATTTATATGTACTGTAGGTGAGACATGCTCATGAAGATTCTCAATCATCCAGGTCATGGTTGTCCCAAAGGTGCTTTTCCAAAAGGCAACTGGACTTCCTTGAGATTGCTTTTCTTGAAAACATTTCACTTCTTATCCAAGAAGATTCTTCAGTTCTGACTGAATGGTGGGGAACAAAAGGATTTATGTTCTTTGCAGTCACCTGGTCGTTAGCACTGTGAGAATAGATCATTAGCTCTCTGAGAGTCATTGAGGTCAATTGGAGGTTTTTCTGTGTCCTCAGAGTCACCTAAATCGAAGTGCAAATGGGTGTGGAACATTGGTGGTATGCAACAGTTTGGGTGAGTTCTGTGGAACCGGAAGGAAAAGAAGCTGACGATCAGCTGAGAGGAAGAGAAAAAATCCTGACAATCAGCTGAGAGGAAAAAGAAGAGAAAAGGGAGGATCGCCCCTCCTACCCGCCCCTGCGCTTTTCTCTTTAACCTCTCAACCGATTGGTGCTGCAGGTCTCAGCTGGTGTGGGGAAAGCTGTGTGCTGGCATTAAGGAAAGCACCAAGCTGCACCCACCAAGTCACGCCCACCGAACTAGTGGTAAAATAATTTGAATGCCATCACTGGTGTGGAACTGCTGGAAGGACTGTTGTAAACAGGAGATAGGTGGTGTCATCCCTCCCTCTCTGTTGAGAGGGGGCTTTTCATTTTTTAACATAGATGGCCTCTTTAACTCCTTTTTCAAACCAGTGTTTCTCTCTGCCCAGAACATGGATTTTGATGTCTTTGTAAGAGTGTCTTTGCCTTTCCATGTGTTTCTGAAAGACAAAAGTCTCTTTTGAAGATAGCAAAAGTCAACATTCTGGTCCAAAGTGATCTGTTGTAATCTGACAACTCTCTGAATAAGTAAATGTCTTATTCTGCTTATTCCTTGAATGGGTAGAAAAGCAACAATAACTGTAGTAACTGTAAATATTATTTATAATACATACAAACTTAAAACTGTGACATATTATCTCAATAGCTGGGATTCATAAGCCAAATTTAAATCATTGTGGAGATTTTAAACAAGGGCTTCTAGCTTTTCTTGATGTGCAATGAGAAATATCAGTTATGCTGGATTGATAGTTTATATGGTGCTTAACATAAGAGAACACAGTGGCACAGCAGCTTAATAACCCTGGATATATCTGCCAAAGATGGTCGGCACTCTGGCTGTTTGAACTCATGACACCACATGGCAGAGAGAGCTCCCATCATTTGCCTCTAGCTCCTTCCCAACTAGCAGTTTGAAAGAGAATGAAAAGTAGATAAATAGATATCACTCTAGTGGGAAAAGCCAGCAGCATTACTTGTGGAAGTGGGAACCAGCACCAGACTTTCCCAACTGTGAGGCAAAGTCACTGAAAGAAAGCCTAGATGACCTGATATTCTCCAAACGCTGCAAGCCAAACAAAGTAGCAATCATAAGCTGCCAGAACTAAAAAGCATTGTAGGCTTCCCTGGCTATGTATGCCATACTCTTTAAAAAGGTGATTTAACATCTATCTATATATATTTACAGCATGAGCAGGCTTCTGTTCAGATGTTTGAACACTTAATTGATTCCAATAACTTAAAGCCAGCTATGAAAAAGTATGGTCTCAAGCTTGATGAAGACATACCTTTTATCAAAGAACAGATAGCCAGTCCTGTTCAGGAGAAAAGCAGGGACAAAGAGGTAAGTTCCATTTTTTTCATATTCCTGGATCTTATCTAAATATTGTGCAGTTTACTAGAATGAACTCGGATCAAAAAAGGAAAGGGGCAAAAGGTAAGATCATTAGTTTTTGTTAGTTAGTTATTTTTAATATATAAAGTTCAGGAGTTTAGTCGCAGAGCAAACCATTGCATGCAGAAAGGCCCAGGCTTAGTCCTGACATTTCTGAGGGTGGAAGGTGTTGTTTGCTGAAATGTTGAGAACCATCATTAGTATATATGTATAAATGTTTTTCCCTTAATCCTGTTCAAATAAAAAAATATGGATTACTTTAAACGTTGTTCTAAAATTAAAAACTGAGTGCAAAAATGAGGCAGGGCTTCTAAGAAAATTTTGAAATGTCATACAGATTAAAGACACCCAGGAGGACCCATATATGAACTTTTACTCAGATATGACATGGAGACAGAACAAATAAAATATTGCTTGTTAAAAAAGATGCAAAACGTTTTAAAGAGACATAATCCAGCAATGGGAATAATTATGGAATACATTTGTAATGGGTTTTCCTAAAGAGCCACATAAGAAACCGGGGCTGTTGTGGATGGTCACTGCTGCCCTGCCCCCTGCTGTCCACCCCCGATGCTGCACTGATGCCCTGTCCCCAATGCCAACACTTAACCACTGTCCTGTCCTCTGCTGCCGCCCTTCTCCTATGAGCTGCTCAGAGCATCCAGTAGTGGGGAGGTGCTTAGTCTCTGCATTCACAGGCTGAGCTTGATTTGTGGAACCTTCCTTCTCCACCACATGACTCCTCAGCGTTCCCCAGTTTTTTTGCTCAGTCTCGTGCAAGACAGGCAGTGCTTTGGATACTTCCTTGACTGAAACAGGAATATTAGCAGGTTTGATTGCAATTCGGTTTTCCTTTGGTTTTTTCCTTTGTCTTTAGCCTTCAATCCTTATCAGTCTGAGAGTCCGGTTTAAGGGAAGTGATGTTCGTGCCCCCCCTCCCCCCAAAAAAGGTGGTGGGAGGCTTTTGGAGCTGCTCTGCTCCACCTCCCCACAGCCAAAATTTTTTTACCTCTGCCAGTTTGATTG
This sequence comes from Laticauda colubrina, assembly GCA_015471245.1. Classification (NCBI taxonomy): domain Eukaryota; kingdom Metazoa; phylum Chordata; class Lepidosauria; order Squamata; family Elapidae; genus Laticauda; species Laticauda colubrina. Next base: position 4,260,951 of record BLBF01000041.1, read on the forward strand.
CCGCTGTGTCTTTATTCTGTTTGCTTGCTAGCGGCTTGATATTTCATTTTAAAAGTCGTATCACCCTTAACCCCCCCCCACCCCGAACACCATTTCTTCAGTGGGGAAGTTAATTACTATTAATTCCCCTTTCTTCGCTGTTCTGTTGTTTGAGAGCTCAGGCTTCATTTGAGCTCTGGCTTGGTTTGCAAGGCGGGAAGCTGCTGCTGAGAAGCGTGCGAAAAAACTTTAACTGCTGGAGGCCATCTTGAGTGCCACTTCATGGCTGCGTGCCTTGTTTGTCTTTCCTGAGCTGTGTGAAGTATTTTCTGCTCAAAGCAACAGAATCCCTTCAGGATTCTGAGAGCTGTTTTACCCTCGTTTTGGCTACCTGCACTCGAGGATAAATAATTCATTTTGTAAAAATTGTTGGCTTAACCCTCATAGCCTTATTCTCAGTGGCACAGCAGCAAGCACCTAGGCCGGTGTCCGCCTGTGCAGGGAAGCTGCTGAAGGCCCTTACAATCATCAATCTGGACCTTAGGCGTTCGCTATTTGGCTAATTGGATTACTCATTAATATTGGTTGTTCTTTTATTAATATTGGAATATACATATCTCACTATTCATAGGAGCAATTACAAAGCAATTATAGCAATAATATTATAATAATTATTACAATCATAATACTCACTCATGGTAACAAACTACTTAACAGTATAATATTTTGATTTTCAATAAAATATTATTACTGAGATACGACTTATTTTATATATATATATAGACACCCGTAAAATAAAAAGAATAAATAAAATAAAAGGGGGCAATAAGAACTTTATCAGGGCAACCGTTTTTGACTCAGATCGGACCCTGGGCGTGCCAACCGCCTTGTACACAGATTATATTCAACTACTATTATTCTAATTTTAATCAAAATGGCAGATGGTAGCACCTGTCAGGCACCTTCCTTAAAGGCAAAAGCCAAATCAAAACACAGTGGAAATTCTAAAGCCTCAGAAAGGGATGCCTTAAGGCACCATAAGGCCTTACAAAAGCAAATAGACAGGCATTCTCAAGAGGTCCACACTTTATCTCAGGGTGCCCCCTCTTCCAGTCAGTCAGTTTCTTCACATCCTCCTCCTCCTCTAGATCTCTCCCTTTCATCCAGGGGCAGCTTAACTCTACAAGGACAACAGGCCCAAGTGTCTGGAACACCAACCAGACGGGCCCCTGAAGCCACATTCACTCCGACAGCCGCTGGTCTTCACCAGGGTGACAGCTTCATTGAGGAGGTTCCAGAGAGGATGAAAGCCTGGATGGAGATGGCTATTCGCCAAGGGATTGCAGCGGGACTTCAACACGCGATAATGTCCAGACCTTACCCTATAGCTACTGACCAAGAGCCCCAACCACTGAGGTCACTGACCAGGTCGGAACAACACCAGTCCCAGGTACATTTACAGGGGGAGACCCCTCTCCAAGGGCCGGAGGAGGAGAAGGAGGAAGTAGATCAAATCTTTCAAATGGCAGAGTCTGAAGTGGGATCAATTCACGATAGCGAGCCCCTGTCAGAGGCAGACCCCTTAGAAGGGGAAATGTCTGAGGATGAAGGTCTTATTCCTGACCAGCCTGCTTTTACAGCCACAGCTTTTCAAATCTCTCTTGTTTAAGGCAAAGAACATTGCAGGCCTAAACAAGCCAAAACCTTCTGACATACCTGACCCTTCAGGGGAGGGACCAGGGGACATGATCTTCAACCAACTGGTAGTTGAAGCAGAGGTAATTCCAGTCACACCCATATTTTCGGACCTGGTGTAGAAGCAGTGGGCTTCTGCAGCAGTATACACCTCGCCAACTGGACATGATAGGAAATTCTTCAGCTTGGACCCTGATTTTGTAAAGTTACTGGGGACTCCCGAGGTAGACGAGCCCATAGTGGCTTTAGCGTCCCCCTCTATTCCGAGTGAGGCATTGGAGGCCTTAAAGCCGGAAGAAAAACAGGTCGAGCTAGCCCGACTCAGAGCTCATCAGTCTGATGCGTGGGTGATTAGATCAGCCACGGCTGCCTCCTTCTTCACGCGGTCATCTCTTAGATGGCTTCGTCTTTTGAAACAACATGTTTCTTCTTCTAGCATCAGGGCGCACCAAGACATCGCCAAACGTACAGCAGCTGCTGAATTCTCTGCCAATGCTACCTATCACACAGTCAAATTTTCAGCAAGGGCCATTACCTTGCATGTCACACCGGGTCGCTTGCTATGGTTAAGACACTGGCAAGCCGACTTCAAACACAAATCCAAGCTGGCATCATCCCCCATTGCGGGAGATAGATTGTTTGGCCCTTCCCTGGATCCACTACTAATTGAAACACGCAACAAGAAGAAAATTCTCCCTTCCCTTTTTCGGAAGTCATTTTTCAGAAGCCCCCAGTCCTTTCGGAGGGGATCCTTTTCGATCTTTCTATCAGGGATCCTTCTCTTCCAGATACCAGAGACCCCCAGCAGTTAGACCAGCAGTTAGACAACAACCAGATAGGTCCGACTCAGTGGATAGAAGTAGAAGGGGTGGTCAATCCAAAAGATCCTTTCGGGGAACAGGCCCTTCCGGCGACCAAGATAACTCCCGCGACCCAATTCCCATTGGCAGACGTCTTAAGTTATTCGCTGACCAATGGAACTCCTCTACCTCTGATGCCTGGGTCAGAGATACGGTTAGATTTGGGCTCACGCTGGAGTTTAGATACACTCCCCCAGATTCCTTCATGTCATACCCTCCTTCCAGAGACCCGGTCAAGCGTAATCTCATGGATTCCGCAATCCAACACCTACTGGATATACGAGCCATCCAACCAGTAGTGACCAACCAACAAGGGCAAGGTTTTTATTCACATCTTTTCGTTGTGCCAAAAAATTCAGGGGGGTGGAGAGCGATATTAGATTTGAAACGTCACAACTGTTTCTTAGTATATCGCAAATTTAAAATGCATACCCTCCAATCAATATTGCAGGGCATCAGGAAAGGGGATGTGCTCACATCCATAGACTTGATGGAGGCGTACCTGCACATTGCTATTAGGCCCTCCCATTATAGGTTTCTGAGATTTTGCTACAATAACCACCACTTTGAATATGTGGCCCTTCCATTTGGATTGGCCTCCGCCCCCAGGACTTTCACCAAGGTCCTCGCAACGCGAGCTGTCCACCTCAGGAGCATCCCGGTACGCCTCCAGTATTATCTTGACGAAATTTTGATTTTATCTCCTTCCGTCCATCAGGCAGTCATAGACACTCAGAACACATTATTATCCCTACAAGAACATGGTTTCTCAATAAATTGGAAGAAGAGTCAATTAACACCTTCGACGCGGTTAATTCATATAGGGGCGGTCATAGATACATTGGAAGGCAAAGTTTATCTGTCACCAGATAGACTAAATACCATTCAAAAATTGGTTAAGGAAATCAGGGCGCTGAAGAGGGTGTCCCCAATGGACTTATCCAAATTGTTGGGCAAAATGATTTGATGTATTTCTATTATTCCTTGGGCCCACCTTCACATTAGATCCCTCCAGTGGTTCCTGCCTCCGTACCAGCGATCCAGCCGAAGCAACTCCAAACACAAAGTCAGGGTCCCACCCAAGGTTCTCAAATTTCTCCTCTGGTGGTCCAAACCGGTTATCAACAGAGGCTGTCTCTTCAAGGAACCACAAAGGCTCACCATCACCACAGATGCCAGTCTGTTCGGATGGGGAGCTCACGTACAGTCACTCACAACCCAAGGCCGATGGTCCGACATAGAACAGTCATGCAGTATAAACTGGCTGGAACTTCACGCGGTACACCTTCGGAATTTCTTCCCCCAGGTACGCGGTCAGCACATACTGATACTGACAGACAATGTAACAGCCAAAGCTCACATAAACAAACGGGGGCACACAATCGAAGCAGCTAATGCGGGAAGCAGAGTGCCTGTATCGCTAGGCGGAGAACAAAATACTTTCCATCAAAGCAGAACACATTTCGGGTCTGTTGAATTCACAGGCAGACTGGCTAAGCAGGGCCACCATAGATCAGTCGGAGTGGCGCCTTCACCCATCCCTGTTCCAAGAAGCGACATGGTCATTTGATCAGCCGGTGGTAGACCTATTTGCTTCCCCCCTCAACACTCAGCTCCCAAGATTTTTTTCCAGGTACCCATCCCAAGGGGTGGAGAATTACAATTCACTCCACTGTCGTTGGCCCCTGGGGCTCCTGTATGCATTCCCTCCACTTCTACTGGTTCCCAAAGTCATCCAGAAGTTACTAGATGAGAGAGCGGAATTACTTCTAGTAGCGCCTTATTGGCCCAGACGGCCATGGTTCGCAGACCTCCACAGTCTCTCAGTAGCCCCTCCCTGGAGAATCCCTTCAGACAGAATTTCCTTGACTCAGGGGCCCCTTCATAATCTGGACCCCCAATGGTTACAACTGACCGTCTGGAGGTTGAGTGGAGTGGTTTGAAGAGTGAAAAGCTCTCCAACAGAGTTATCGACACTGTCTTAGCCACCAGACGCCCCTCAACAATTCGTATTTACAATGCCACATGGTCAACTTTCTGCAAATGGTGTAGTAAGCTTGAAATTGATCCTGCCTCTCCCTCTGTCGCCCAAATTCTAGAGTTTTTACAGGAGGGACTTGATAAGGGGTTGTCACCTAATACGTTAAAAAGGCAGGTGACGGCCTTGGCATCACTTCTCGGTCACAAGGTCCTTAGTTCTCTTTCACACCACCCACACATAAGATCTTTCCTTCCAGGAGCCACCAATTTATGCCCTCCAGCAGTGCACCGTTACCCCACCTGGGACCTTAACAAGGTCCTTGTCGCTCTCACTAAAGGTCCTTTTGAACCTTTGAAATTGTAAAGTCTCCAATTTTTCACGTACAAAGTAGCAATCACTTCCGCTCATCATATCTCGGAAATTGCAGCCCTGTCTGTCAGACAAGATCTCTGCATTTTTCATGCTGATTGTGTGGTCCTTTGTCCCGATCCCACATTTATGCTCAAGGTCAATTTGGTTTTTCATAGAGCTCAAGAGCTTATTCTTCCAAATTTTTGTCCCAGACCATCAGAGGGGATGAAAAGACAATCGCATAAGCTCGATGGGAGGCGTGCCGTGCGAATCCGTATCAAGCGTACAGTAGCTTTCAGGAAATCAGAGGCTTTGTTCGTGTCCTTTCAGCCAAATTCTCAAGGTTGCAAGGTTTCACCATCTACGATAGGCCGTTGGATACGCGTGGCAATAGCAAAAACATATCAGACCCAATCTCTGCAGGTGCCCAAGGGCATAACAGCTCATTCAACAAGGAATGCAGCAACTTCGGCAGCATGGGCCACACAGACATCAATAACTGAAATCTGTCAGGCCGCGGCTTGGGCTTCCCCATCGCCCTTCATTAGACATTACAAAATTGATGTGTTTGCTTCTGCTGAGGCTTCCTTTGGCAGACGAGTTCTGCAAAGGGTCCACAGAGACCAGGAGGTGATTCCAGACCAGACGGAGTCCCTCTCATAGGACAGGCCAAGCTTTGGTATGTCCCACTACTGGATGCTCTGAGCAGCTCATTGGAGAAAGGGCATTGGTATTTACCTGATATGCCCGTTCTCTTTGAGCTGTGAAGAGCATCCAGCCCCACCCTTTTTTTCCATCTGGTGGGGTCCTGTTTCAGCCAATGAACTTTTTAGTATGTGAGGATGAGAGCGCTTTTTTTCTCTCGTCTTCGCCAAAACTGGGGAACGTTGAGGAGTCACGTGGTGGAGGAGAAGCTTTCCGCAAATCAAGCTCAGCCTGTGAATGCGGAGACTAAGCACCTCCCCACTACTGGATGCTCTTCACAGCTCAAAGAGAATGGGCGTATCAGGTAAGTACCAACGTCCTTTCTCCCATTTCTGCTGCTGCTCAGCCGCCATGCTCCACTGTCTTGGGCCGGACTGGGACTATCCACTTTTTAATTCTTTATGGTTAAAATACTGATTATAGGAATTAATATGCTGCAGCATTTGCAAAACTTTGGAAAGTTACTGCTTAAAAATCTTGGTTTGATTGTTCACCATGAGATAGGTGTAGATACTGATTAGAAGACAGTATTTGCTTACATTTTTGTCCTTCTCATACAGTGGCCCTATCGTGGTCGTTTCAAAAACAAGAGTTTTCTTTATGAAATAGTAGCTAACAAAAGAAGTGGCATTGATGTTGATAAATGGGACTACTTTGCCAGGTATGGAAACTTTATAAGAGTATATAAAACATTTGTATAAGCGTTATTGAAAGAGTTTTGCCTACAATGCCTTCAACAAAGTAATTCTTTCCCATTTTTAAAAGAACAGGAATGTATTTTTCTTTGCAGTTAGACTCTTTCAATTTTATGTGATTTGTTTTTATGCTATTTGTATTATGTATTATTTTAGATTTAATCTTGATGGAAAGGCAGGCATACACAGAAATAATAAATAATGTAAGGTGGTATCCCTTCAGAAGATATAAAAATGTATTCATATATATAAAAAGTCAGCAAGAAATGAGTAGATCTTAGTTCAGTCTTATCTCAAGCTATATCATGAATTTTAATAAATAAATGAAGAAATTAAGCTATTAATTCGATCACTTTGGGAAATCTTTGATAAGCCCACAGTTGGTATCAAATTTAGTTCTGTGTAAAGTAGGTTAATATCCATACAAATGCCAATTTTCAATTATTTTCATTCCACCTCTACACTATCTTGACTGATAGCACTGTCTCTATTGATTCTATCTGCAGAATAATACTCTGCTTAAAAAAATAAAGGGATCACTTAAACAACACAATGTAATTCCAAGTCAATCACACTTCTGTGAAATCAAACTGTCCACTTAGATAGTAACACTAACTGACAATCAATTTCACATGCTGTTGTGCAAATGGAATAGACAACAGGTAGAAAGCATAGACAGTTAGCTAGACATCCCCAATAAAGGAGTGGTTCTGCAAGTGGTGACCACAGACCACTGCTCAGTTTCTATGCTGTCTGGCTGATGGCTTGGTCACTTTTGAATGCTGGTGGTGCTTTCACTCTACTGGTAGCATGAGAGTGAGTCTACAACCCACACAAATGGCTCAGGTAGTGCAGCTCATCCAGGATGGCACATCAATGTGAGCTGTGGCAAGAAGGTTTGCTGTGTCTGTCAGCTTAGTGTCCAGAGCATGGAGGCGCTACCAGGGGGCAGGCCAGTACCTCAGAAGATGTGGAGGAGGCCATAGCATCAGGACCGCTACCTCCACCTTTGTGCAAGGAGGGACTGGAGGAGCACTGCCAGAGCCCTGCAAAATGACCTCCAGCGGGCCACAAATGTGCATGTGGCTGCTCAAACGGTCAGAAATCGACTCCATGAGGGTGGTATGAGGGCCGGACATCCACAGGTGGGGGTTGTGCTTACAGCCCAACACCGTGCAGGACGTTTGGCATTTGCCAGAGAACACCAAGATTGTCAAATTTGCCACTGGCGCCCTGTGCTCTTTACAGATGAAAGCAGGTTCACACTGAGCACATGTGACAGACGTGACAGGGTCTGGAAACGCCATGGAGAACGTTCTGCTGCGTACAACATCCTCCAGCATGACCAGTTGGCAGTGAGTCAGTAATGGTGTGGGGTGGCATTTATTTAGGGGGCCGCACAGCCCTCCAAGAGCTCGCCAGAGGTAGCCTGAGTGCCATTAGGTACCGAGATGAGATCCTCAGACCCCTTGTGAGACCATGTGCTGGTGTGGTTGGCCCTGGGTTCCTCCTAATGCAAGACAATGCTAGACCTCATGTGGCTGGAGTGTGTCAGCAGTTCCTGCAAGATGAAGGCATTGATGCTATGGACTAGCCCGCCCGTTCCCCAGACCTGAATCCAATTGAGCACATCTGGGACATCATGTCTCACTCTATCCACCAATGCCATGTTGCACCGCTTACTGTCCAGGATGCTTTAGTCCAGGTGTGGGAGGAGATCCCTTAGAAGACCATCCTCCACCTCATCAGGAGCAAATGCCCAGGCATTGTAGGGAGGTCGTACAGGCACGTGGAGACCACACATACTACTGAACCTTATTTTGACTTGTTTTAAGGACATTATATCAAAGTTGGATCAGCCTGTAGTTTTTTTCCACTTTAATTTTGAGTGTAACTCCAAATCCAGACCTCCATGAGTTGCTACATTTGATTTCCATTGATAATTTTTGTGTGATTTTGTTGTCAGCACATTCAACTATGTAATGAACAAAGTATTTAATGAGAATATATCATTCATTCAGATCTAGGATGTCTTATTTTTGTGTTTCCTTTATTTTTTTGAGCAGTGTATATCAAAAAGCTGTAGAGGAAGCTGAGTAAAAATAAGCACCCTGATGACTCTGCATTTGGTATTTTTCTCAGCGAAATGATACATGGATCTGTTTTTCATAGTTGAGAAAAATATGGTAGAAAATGAGAAAGAATGTTGGTCAGATGATACTTATGACTTTAAAATTAAGTGTGTGTTTAGACAGACAGACAGACAGACAGATAGATAGATGGAATGAATATTTTATAAACTTTTATGAATTGCTTGATATCATGGGAAACTGCTTAGGGAAATCAAATAAACGAACATTAAAACTGCAGATCGCTATATAACTTTGAAATTATTGATTTATTTCATGTTCATTGTCTGTTTTGGTTTAATAATTTTGCTACTGTTTTGCTTTATTTTACTGATATTTTAAATCAGTACTGTATGTTAATTTGTGTGCAATAATATTTATTAGAATCGTAAATGTATTCACGTGCAAACTAGATTTAAAAAATATATGATTGAATGATCTTGTTTGTCTTTTTGGAATATACTCAGGGATTGTCATCATCTTGGAATTCAAAACAATTTTGATTATGAGCGCTTCATTAAATTTGCTCGGGTGTGCAAAGTGAAAGATATGATGCATATTTGTACCCGTGACAAGGTAAATTCCTTGGACAGATTGTGTATTTTGTATATTTCACAAAAATATCAGTTAGGGTACACACCGCAGGAATAAGAGAACACGACATTGCAGGAATAAGAGAAGGTTATAGTTCTTGTGTAGGAGAATAGAGAGTTTTAGAAGTGGATTTCTTAGAAGTCTAAATTCTGACTTCCAAAGATTAGAAAGCTAATTTAGTTTAGTTTAGTTTACTTTATTGTCATTGCACCTCATACAACTAAGTCAAACACCATCTTCAGTGCACATCAGGACCATGAAAATAACACACATCCTTCACATTCTATACACTCAAAACACCCGACACTGTACCAACACTGCACTATCCAGTAGAATTCAACAGAGCGACTGCCCTGGGATAGAAGCTGTTTTTCAGCCTATTTGTGCTTGTTTTTATTATTCTGTACTGCCTGCCAGATAGTCACAGTTCAAAAAAAAAGGGTGTCCAGGATGAGATGGATCTTTGAGAATGCTTTGAACTTTCTTAAGGCAGTGGGAGCTATAAAGCTCTTCCAAAGAGGGGAGAGGGCAACCAATAATCTTCTGGGCAATGACGTTAACTCTCTGGAGTGCTGTAATTCTTTGCTTACCAAAGTTAGTGTGTTTATTGAATGGTGAAAGAGTAGCAGTGAAAGCCTTAATTTAAAGAGCAGAATAATAAAAGTCAAGGCAAGATGTCTTTTTATGTAATCTCTAGCTCTTATTTAAGCCCATGTCACACTGAACCAACAGATGCAAAGAGGATGTAAAACGGACAAAAAACCTTGCCATCCGTTCGAAAACGCGATGTACTCACTGCCTCCGTTTTGCTTCATCTCTCTCCGTCCAGCATCTGTTTGTTGACGTTTCATCCGCTCCGAAAGTTTTGGGCTGCCCAAAAGTTTTGCGCGGAAAATGTATCCAGTTCATCCATTCTGCATCCGCTACGCATCCGTTACGTATCCGTTACGCATCTGCTATATCCGCTTGGCGTCCGCTGCGCATCCGCACAACTCGCATCCGCCTGGACGCAGGGAGGAAGCGGAACCGACGGGGAACAAATGCAGAACGGATGCAGAACGGATGCAGCATGGAAACAAAGCGTTTAAAGCGGAAAAAACGTTCGCAGAGGGGACCTATCTCGGATATTAAGGATGTCTAGAGGATGCAAAGGGACACCTATACTGCCTATAAAAAGGGGGAGCAACTCATCTGCATCTCACTTTCAGACCAGCAGCCCAGCTGTGCAGACCTCTGCAGCCTTCATCTGACTCTTCCTCTTCCACAGCAACCAGTCATGTCCACCATGGATCGTACCACAGTCCTTTTGGCAGCCACCATCCTTCTGCAACAGTACGAAGCCATCTACAGGCTCTGAACTCTACTATGGGAATTAAAACAGGCGGCCAAGAAGCGTCTGGGTCCAAAAATGGATTGGGAGAAGAGCAGAGTACGGACTGTACAACAAGCTGATGGTGGAGCTCAGGAACAAAGACACTCGGGTGTTCCAGAACTTCATGAGGATGCCTCCAGCCATGTTTGACGAAGTTGTGCAGCGGCTGACACCCAGGTTGACCAAGGCAAACACCAACTTCTGGCCCAGCCTGGAACCTGGGCTCAAGGTGGCACTCACTCTGCACCACCTGGCCTCAGGGACCACCTACAAAAGCATGCAGTACGGCTGGAGGATGCCACACAACACCATCAGCATTGTGGTCAGAGAAGTGGTGCAGGCCACCATCGAAGAATACAAGGAGGAGCTCCTCCAGTGCCCCTCCACTGAAGAAGGCTGGAAGAAAGTTGCAGAGCAGTGGTATCAGAGGTGGAACTTCCCACACAACATTGGAGCCATCCATGGCAAGCACGTGGCCTGCAAAGCTCCAGCCAAGTCGGGGTCCACTTATTTCAACTACAAGGGCTTCTTCAGCATCGTCCTCTTCGCCATGGTCGATGCTGACTACAAATTCATGTACATCGATGCTTCAGGCTACGGCTCATCTTCAGATGCCCAGGTATACAACGCCAGTCACCTCAAGGAGGGGCTGGAAGGCAACCTCATCATGGGCTTCCCAGATCCAGACCCCCTGCCCAACGACATGCAAGATGTGCCCTACTTCATCATGGGGCATGACGCCTTCTCCCTCAGAACCTACCTCATGAAGCCATATACTTCCAGACTCCTGACCCGTGAAGAGAGGATCTTCAACTACAGGCTGTCCAGGGCAAGGCGGGTGGTGGAGAACGCCTTTGGCATCCTGGCCAACAGGTTCCAGGTACTTCTCACCACCATGCAGCATCGCCCAGAGACTGTGAGGAGGATCGTGGAAGCTTGCTGCATCCTGCACAATCTCATGCGTACCCGCTACCCAATCTTGCAGAACAGGCTCGTGGACCGTCAACAAGGCAATGGGGACATGGAGCCTGGGGAATGGAGGCAAGGGTGAAACCTGATCGACACTCAGGATGTGCAAGGCCACAACAGAGCCTCACGTGAAGGGAAGAAGCAGCGCAACCTCCTGAAACACTGGTGCAACTCCCCAGCTGGAGTGGTGGAGTGGCAAGACAGGATGGTAGATGCTTAATGGATGCTTCCTTCAGCCTGTCTCATCACACGGATGAGATTGGGCCATGTATGTTGGGTGGGCCTACAATGAACAGGGCGTTTAATAAAGAGTTGTGTTTGTGTTCAAATGTGTGGATCAATGCTTACATTGTTATTGATAAAAAAGGGCCATAGGTGTGGCACCTGGGAGGGTAGACCATACAGTCCCACTATGCTTGCACTGGAGGTTTATCTATCCCACAGCTATTAGCCATCCCAAAGGTTGGCTGCTTAATCCCTGCTCATTCCAGAGGTATCCCTGCCCACCCCACTGCTATCTTAACCCATCCCACAAGCATGCAAAAGCTTAAGCCAATTCTAAAAGTTTCCACCAAGATTTTAAAAAAAAACACAAATGAAGCAAATGTGTGAATCCAAGATAAACTTTCTTGAACAACAAGCTGTAAAAAAAAAATGACCCAAGTCAAGTGTCCAAATAAAGTCCACAGGTAGCCAGCTATCTGGTCTCTAGCACTCTTCTTGGTCACTCGGAGGTGTGCCCAGTCTCCGGGGTGAAGGGTCCAGGTGATGTGGTGGTGGATGGTGCTGGAGTGCCTGGCCTCGAGAGGACAACGGGACGGTGTGTTGAGAAAGCTCTCGGACAGCTGGCTCAGCCCCGTGATGCTGAGAGGTCCTTCCTCCATGCCATGGGGTGTCAGCCCCAGTACTGATGACAGATGTAGTGAGGCCGGGCTTGGCTGTGGGGTGGAGGAAGGAGTAGTGTAGTGGGGCTGTCTGCTCTGCAACTGGGTGAGGACTGGCGGTGGCATCATTGGAGTGTGTGGCATCGCTGTCGTCGGTGGCATCATTGGCGTGGGTGGCATCGCTGTCGTCGGTGACATCATTGGCGTGGGTGGCATTGGTGGCATCAGTGAAACAGGTGGCAATGGTGTCGCCCGATGACTCTGTGCCTGGACTGCGAAGGGCTGATGCCTGTGCTGCTGAACCTCCCGGTAGCCGTAGCCCTGGTAGGTGAGGGCCTGTGGGAAGCCTTGGAATGGGAGGGACATCACCTGGGGTGGAGGAGCAGACCTGGACTGGGTGGGAGCAGGTTCCTCTGGGTCTGGAGGGTTGTGAAGCAGCTTGGTGATCCGGTCCTTCACCACCTGGTACTGTGGATCCGTCATTTCCTTGAGGCTCTGGTTGACATAGGTGAGGAAGGGCTTGCGGTTGGAGGATGAGGAGTCGGTGCTGACCAGCTGAGAGAGGAGATCTATGCTGGTGTGGATGGTGTCCCTGATCTCCAGCAGGACAGTGTGGCTCTGCCCCTCCTGCTGTCCGGCTCTCTGCCTTTCTGCGGAGGCGGAGCTAGGGAGGGTGGATGCGGCTAGGACTGTGGTGGACTCAATGTCTCCTTTCTCCCACCGCACCAGGGAGTCATCTACGCACTCCACCACGCTTACCACACCTGTCCGCGGGTTCTCCGCCGTGTCACGCTCCACAGAAACCTGCCTGGAGACAGGGACTGACTCTCGGCTGGAAGAGTACTGGGTCTCAGCAGGCTGCCGGAGAGAGAGGGTCGTGAGAGGGGCTGCTGGTGCTCCTCGGTGGCGGACCTCACCCTCCAGGAAGCTGCACCTGGCCACCAGCCAAGGAGCACCTCCGAATTGTAACCCATACTCTCTGCCCTCTCTCTCCAAGCAGCCTGCTTCCACTTGGTGTCCCTGTACAGCCGGTGTCCCTTCCGCCACAGATAGTCTTTCTCTCTCAGCCACTCCAGCACCTCATCCTCGTGCGCCTCCTCAATATAGTATTGCCTCCTCTCCTGTTGTCGCATACGCCTCTTCCTCCCTTTGGCAGGACCAAATGGGCCCTCATCCGAGGGGCTCCCTGGTAGTAGGGGCTGCTCCTCCACACCAGCAGCAGCAGCAGCAGCACCAGCAGAATCATCATCATCATCATCATCATCATCCTCACCAGCAGGATCATCATCAGCAGCAGCATCATCATCATCATCAGCAGCAGCAGCAGCAGGATCATCATCATCAGCGGCAGCAGGATCAGCAGCAGCAGCAGGATCAGCAGGACCAGGATCAGCAGCAGTAGAGTAAGCACCAGCAGGGCCAGCAAGTTCAGGAGCACGAGCAGGACCAGGAGCACAAGCAGGACGAGCAAGACCAGGAGCACGAGCAGGACGAGCAAGACCAGGAGCACGAGCAGGTCCAGCAGGACCAGGAGCAGCTTCAACAGAGTAAGCACCAGCAGAAGCCCCAGCACCAGCAGAAGCAGCACCGCCAGGAGCAGCTTCAGCAGAAGCCCCAGCAGAAGCAGAGTCAGGGGCAGGGGGCGGGAGGTTGGCCCTGTCCCTCTTGCCAGGGATGGCAGCAGGTTGCTGAGGCTTTCGCTTCCTCCCCATGGTTGTGAGGTTGCTGGCTGGCAGGGAGGCTGGCAGGAACCAAGGCTGGCAAGAAGGCTGGCAGGCAGGCAGCAAGGCTGGCAGGAAGCCTGGCAGGAAGGCAGGTAGGAAGGCAGGCAGGCAGCAAGGCTGGCAGGCAGGCATGCAGGCAGGGCAGGCAAGGAACTCGAAGTGTCCAGCAGCAGGTCTTTCCTCGGAATACTGGCCATGTGCGAGCTGCTTCCCTTTATATCCGGGGGGCTTACATAATGCTTCCCCCCCGCATGCGCAATTAACGCTCGGCATCCGTTCCACTTCTGCTGTGCATCCGCTGTGCATCCGCTGTGCATCCGCTTCATCCGTTCGGCGTCCGTTCTGCATCCGCTGTATCCGTTCCGCGTCCACTTCGCTGAGGCCCCCCGGAAGCCCTGCGGTTGCGCCATCCGCTTCCATCCGCTGGGCTTCCATTCCGCATCCGCTTTGCATCCGCCCTGTGTCCTCCCCGCGTCCGTGTTATCCGCTCCGGTTATTCAAATTTTTGCCCCTTTTAAGAGCGGATAACAACGGATGGAATATTTTGCTCGTCCGCTGTGTCCTTTTTGCATCCGTTGGCCAGTGTGACATGGGCTTTATTAGATTTGTTTGCTGTCCATCTTGTCTCAAGGCGACTCTAGATGGCTTATTTATTTATTCTATTTTTGCAGATTTAGTGCCATGCTCATCACCATCAAAGACAAATAAGGGTCAGAAGGGTCCCCATGGGCTCTTTTATTTTACCTGAATTTTTCAAATTCTCTTTGAAGGGAAAGAAGGTCAAGGTCTAGGCTTTGAGGGATGATAGGTCTCCCTCAGGACCTTTCAGATCGACTGGACTGGCTATTAAACTGCCATTTTAAATGCTGAATGTAGAATTCATATTACAGGCAGAAGGATTGCCTCATGGTTCTACTAAAATATAAGATTGGATATCTGAGACATAATGATAGAAAAGTCTTCTACTAAATAACAAAACAATGTTTATTGCAGAAATAACTGTTGGATATTTTTTTACTGATTAAAATAATTTTATCTTTATAGAACTCTCATACAAATTTTTTGCAACAGTCAATGAATTGCTGTGTTCAAGAGGTGTTTTTTTTAAATATCACTATTACTATTTAGAAAAACAAACCAATATGAATAACCATAGTAAAATTGGTACAGTAAGATTGTAATAATAAACACTTAGCTAAAGTAAATATTTTATTCATAATACATAGTAAATATTTTATTCATAATAAATGTTTGAGAAATGTCCCCTATTTCTTCAAAAGAGTAATCTGAATTCATTTCTGGATATCTAGAGACAAACATTTGGAGAGAGTATTATTACTCATTATTACATTAAAATTAGAGATTTTGCAAGAGGACGGTTTTGTGAAATAGTTGGTTAATACTACCCTCAATGCTGTATTGTTTCGCAATTATAGTTTTAATCTATAAATAATATTTTTTATATTTAAAAGGAGGTTGGAAATTTGTATGACATGTTCCACACACGAAACTGTCTGCACCGCAGAGCATATCAACACAAAGTTGGCAACATTATTGAAACCATGTAAGTTTGAAAGGATTTACTCTGTGGGAGTTGTTGATTAAATCCTTATAAAAATATGCATTTTAATATTTTTAAATCTGTATGCATTTGCAATGAACAAGGTATTATTTGAAGAAGTTATATTTCTACATGATTAGGGAGGGAAATGCTGCTTCAATAAAATTTGATGTTTAGATGTACTTTTTATAAATAAGTATATAAATATACTTAGAAGTGTCATTGATTTCTCAAAATAGTTTTAATAAATTAATCTACCCAATTAACTTTTTCTCTGCTAATCTAGCTCAGTTGAACAAACCCTTTCCTTTTTCTCTTAATCATTGTCAAAGTAGATTTCATTGAAGGTAAATATTGTTTATATTTAAGTATAATTAAATCTATAGTTTCTGGAAACACAGTTTTTAATAATTTCCAGTTTGTATCAATTTCATATTAGGATTACTGATGCCTTTCTAAAGGCTGATCCACATATCAAAATAAAGGGCTCAGGTGGAAAAGTGTTCCAGATCTCTACAGCACTGGAAGATATGGAAGCCTACACCAAGCTGACAGGTGAATGTGTGGATTCTGCAGAAATTCTTATCACACTAAGTATGAGAAGTATTTTTCTCAGGTTTCAGTGTTGTGGCAATGTGTTTCCATTGAAACTGCAAATCCTTTCAAAAACCAGGTATTTCTGCAGGGTACTCCAATTATGTAGTCCACAGTTCAGAAGGTTTTGTGGAATTAGAGAATGAGAAAAGAGATCTTACCCTGTTCCTCCATTTTATCAGTGAGATTCTTCAGTTGGAGTAAAAGTTGTAAATAGAATGAGCATTTCTGTTTGTGGGAGGTTACTGGTTGCTATTTTAGACTAGGAAAAATATTCTTATATTTTTTTTGATGGATATAAGAATATTTATAGTTAATTATAATAATTAAGGCATTAAAGAGCTGATGATTGTAGCAAAGACCGAAGAACTGGTGAGTAAACCACAGGTTGGTTTTATTTGATCAAGGTTAAAGTAAGATTTTGTTACAAAGTTCTAGCTACCCTTTACAGACTCTTCGCTGACACCAGGATTGAAAAGTTGATGTTTTATGGGTTTGCTTATAGATAAGGAATGGGATATGGGATGAAGAGCTATCTATTTGTTTCCATATAAGATGTGAAGAGTTACTAAATTTGTCTATACTTATAATGAAGGTTGGAAGTCACTTCTTTATTTCATTTCATTTTCTTTATTTTTTTTCACATTTTGTTCTTTCTATTCTCTTTTCTTTCTTTTAGTTTGTATTATTGTTTATTATTGAAATTTTTAACAAAATATATGTGAGAATAATTATATAATGCTTTCTGGCAGATGAAATATTTTTGAAGATTCTACATTCTGATGAACCAGAGCTGAGT
Source organism: Laticauda colubrina (assembly GCA_015471245.1). Lineage (NCBI taxonomy): Eukaryota > Metazoa > Chordata > Lepidosauria > Squamata > Elapidae > Laticauda > Laticauda colubrina. The sequence goes on from BLBF01000041.1 coordinate 4,277,843, forward strand.
GATGCACGCGAAATTCTGTGTAAAATACAGCAGCGTGATCTCTTTAAATGCTTGGGGGAAACACAGCCACCAGAGGGCAAGGAAATTAAAAAGGTTGAGACAATTTGAACTGGTTAAATCATTTCATTGTGTGAATTAATTTAAGTATAGTAATTGACCAATTATTCATTTTCAATATCTTTTATATTTTTTAAATATAAATCTCTCATAAGAGATTTGCTAAAGATTTGCTAACATTGCTAAAGTTTGGCAATGTTTTGAGATTTGGATCATTAAAAATAGGGAATGATGACTGAGGACATCTAAAAATGTTGCAGGAACCAGTGTACTGCTACTTCTGATGTGATGGTCCAAAATGGTATGTGTCTTTGTATACATTTAAGTATTTTATTTAAAACATTTTTTAATTGCCCATCTTATACCAAACTCTGGGTAGCTCTCAATCAAGAATATAAACCACATAAAAAATCACTAAAACAATAAACATTATAAGCAAAAAAGCCTGGCACCCAGTCAAACTTCGAGCAGTTACCTCATCCTATCCCAGCACTTGGAGGAAAAGCCAGGTCTTCAGTGATCTTTTGAAAGCTAGGAGAGTAGAGGCCTACCCAACTTCAGGGAGAAGAGTGTTCCATAGAGCGGGGACTGCCACCAAAAATGCATGCTTCCTCACTCTCATAAGGTAGCAATGTTTAAGGGAAGCGATGAGAACTGTGCCAGACAGGTGGACATCCTTAGAAAAAAGGGATCTTGCAGATAATCTTGGTCTGTGCCATATAGAGTTTTAAAGGTGATAACCTTTAAACATAATTCTTAATAGCTTGAGTGCTCCATTTCTATACTATTAAAACTCTTATCATGTCCTTTAATTGGTTGAAATGGTGCATCATAGGACAATTTCTGAACCAAGTTACTTCAAATGGACTAACTTACAGAATGCTTCCAAAATCTGGGGCCCACGACTCCCAAGAGATAAAATTTGGGAAAGTTGTGGCTGCTATCATGTATGATCTTTATTTTCAATTTTCTGTGACAGTTTCTGAGCCAGTTTCACAATCCTTCACTTCCACCTTCACAGAGCTGTCGCCTCTTTTCTGTCTACCTGAAAGGGAAGGGAAGGGAAGAAAATGGGAGAGGGAAAGGGAGATTTCCAATGCTCCTTGACAGATTCCCAGAAGAAAACTCAATGTAGAAGGCAGTAGAAAATTGGAAGCAGTCGCTTCTATTCTGACTGCTTTTTTTGCCCAACTTTATTCCTTGTTTGGGAAGGAAATATTTATGAAACAATAAGGCAAGGATTGTCTAATCATAATTTATGTTGCAATGTTTGCGTCATAGAAAATCATGGGAATGAGCCCTTTCATTCCAGTTGCAAAGGAAAAGATGAGATGGCAGCCTTTTGTAATTACTTGGTAGTAAACTTGCAAGAAACAAAATGTTTCTGAACATTGACTGAATTAGGTAGGACCTTTTCCTTTGGCAACAGAATTTTCAATGAGTTAATTAAAATGTCGAAGGCAGACAGCCATCACAGGAAATAAAGAAATCAGTTGCTCATCTATATTTGTTCTATTAGCACCTTTAAATTTTCTCTCTTGGATACAGTGGAGCTCTTTTCTTTAATTGTTTGCAAAAAAGTTAAAAATTGCTGTGTGTAACTAAGCATTATGTTTACAACTCTTGTAGTATAGTTTATTATTGATGCTTAAGTTTTGCAAAGTATTTAAAAGTGATAATTTGTAAGGTGAATTGGCCCAATTTAAACATCTCATGAAATAATAAAGCAGCTCATTTAGGAAGCTTGCATGACTGCAATTTCCATTTGTATGTACATGACATACAGTAACTTTGATTGGAATTCGCAGTAGAATTAAATTGTTGTGCAGGCACACATGCTCTCAAAAGGCATATACTTCATTCTTACCTTTCAGTAAGGTACAAGGCACTAAAGAAAAAAAAACCCTCCCCAAAACCTTTATTTCAAAAATGAATTTTCCAATAAATTCATTTCATATTTAATAATTATGTTTCATGTTTCATAATTATACATTAGATTGTGGATTTTCCAATTCTTCATTCCATGGTTCAGATACATAACTAATATTCTTATTTTTCTTTTTGTGAAATTAAATCATTGATTTTCATTCATAGAAGTGCTGCATCTTAACACTGCACATGCCTTAGAGGTTGCTAGAGCATATGAGCTGTACTTTTTGTTTAATCCATATTTCATTACATACTGGATATTTTCAAGAAAATGTTATTGTAAGTTTTTATCCTGAAATAGCAAATACTAAAATACACCAACCTATATTTGCCTTCTCTTTGTAATGGAGATTAACTTCATTCCCAACTTCAGTCAACCTGATGAGTTCAGAATGCTCTTACTAATACAGATAGCGATGTAATTACTTTTTTGAAATATTTTTTATGTTTTCTTAAGTTTTCGTGGGAATTTACATGTATGATATTCAGCTTTGTTTGGGTGAAGAGATGATTCCACCAGACTATCAGATAGAAGATATTAGAAACACCAATCAAGCAGAACACAGCAAACTCCAAGACCAATAAACACAGACCAAGACTCCCAACCAATCAGGCTGAAGAAAAAAACCATTCTGGCACAGCAGTAGCCTAGCTCCAAATTTAAAACAGAAACGGCTGTGAAAGTCTGACTCACAGACGAACACAATACAGAAGCCTGATGATGGCAGATGAGATTCTGCCGAAACATTGGTACAACTTTAAAAGCACAACTGTAATGACGTGGGAAAATACCTGAACAAAGCTGAATACCATACATGTAAGTACCCGTGAAAACTTAAGAAAAAATAAATGTATGTATGTATGTATGTATGTATGTATGTATGTATGTGCTGTTTAGCTTCCTTCGGGTATTATCCCACGTCATTGTAGTTCTGTTAAAGTTGTAGCAACGTTTCAGCAGAATCTCATCTGCCATTGTGATTGGTTGGGAGCCTGGATCTGTATTCATTGGACTTGGAGTTTGATTGATTGGTGTTTCTGGTTTCTTCTGTCTGTTTTGTGGCTTTGATTGGCTGGCAACACTCTGTTCTTGTGTTGGAGGCTTTCAGTGCAGCTTGGCTCCGTGTGAAGAGACGGCTGCTCTTCATTAGCAAGCTGGGTTTCACCTGGGTGCCTGGTGGGGGGGTGTTTGGGTTGGAGCTATCAGAGGGAGTCTGTTTTTGCCCAGGTGTTTGCCTGGCTTGTGGCATGGAGATCTTTCTATTTGAGAGTGCAAATAGTGTACCAAAAGAAAACACACACCAACCGCTACCTCAACGCCCAATCCCACCACCACCCAGCACAGATAAATTCCGTGGCTAAAACACTAATTACCAGAACCAAACGCCTGGCAGATAAGACACATATAAAGACTGAACTATGCACCCTGACTGAAGTATTGACAGCCAATGGCTTCCACAAAAACAAAATCACCAACTTGATCCACAAAAACACACCAAGACATAACAGAGACCTAGAAGATCAACAGATCTATGGAACAGCTGTCCTGCCCTACATAAGAGGTACCACAGATAAAATCAGTAAGATACTACGCAGGCATCACATCAAGACTGCCTTCAAAACAGAAAAAAAAATAGCAGCCATCCTGAGGAACCCCAAAGACAAAATTGACCTGGAAAACCAAGGCATATACGAAATTCCCTGTACATTATGCCCGGCCACATACATTGGACAGACCAATAGAAGAATAAGTACCCGCCTAGATGAACACAAAAATGCAGTAAAAAAGCTGGAACACACCTCCTCACTAGTCCAACACATGA
>BLBF01000041.1:4282256-4299265 GCA_015471245.1 Laticauda colubrina
GATGGCAGATGAGATTCTGCTGAAACGTTGCTACAACTTTAACAGAACTACAATGACGTGGGATAATACCCGAAGGAAGCTAAACAGCACACATGTAAGTACCCGCGAAAACCTAAGAAAACATATATATATATGTATATATGATATCAATAGACTGTAGATATACTGTTATAGCAATGCTATATTTGTTGCAGTAAATGATACACATAACTCAAATATTTTTCTAGATATTAATCAAGTTTCTGAAATTACTGTTGTCTGCTGACTCAATAAAAAGTTAAAAATGTTATGCCTTCTAGGAAGATTATGAAGGATTGTGTGCAGAAATTGTTCATTCCAAACCTATGACAATCTCTGAAGATGTGGAACTGAAGGCTGAAGATTTTATTGTTGATGTGAGTAAGGTGCACCTTTTTTGGTTTTGTTTTACTGGTAAAGGAGAATATTTGTAGCTCAGAGTTGAAATGAGGGGTTCTTAGTGCTCTCTGAGCTCACTTGTTTTTTTGCAGATCCTTCATTACCCAAACTAGGTAACATCATCAGTGCTCGCAGTGATTATGATATTTAGTCTGCAAGAAAACAACCAAGCTCAAATTTTGTGTTTTTTAATAGAATATCTTACTTTGCTTTCTTAGACTGTGTGTATATAAATTGTTAAATGTGCTTTATTTTGAATTCCTTGTATAAATAAAGGTTATTGATATGGATTATGGAATGAAAAAAAGTAACCCCATCAATAGTGTACGTTTTTACTGCAAGTATGACATCACTCAAGCAATTAAAATTACAAGAGAACAAGTAAGTAAAAATGGGATTGGTTGGTTTTGCTAGTTTATTGTGTTGGTTTTAAAATAGCCATTATATTGCAGGTAGTCCTTGATTTATGAGCATAATTGCTTATGTTCAGAAGTCATGAGGTTATCATGTGATCATATCTGAGTTTACAGTGTTTTTTATAGCAGTTATAACATGAACCCTACTGCAAACCCTGTAATCGTTAAGTGAATCTTGTTCTCAATGGCTATTTTTTGCTAGAAATCAGACACAAATGCTGGTTGCTTGAGGGGGGGAATGCAAATCATGGTTAAGTGATTGTAGGATTGTGTAAATAACTGTAAATGTGAACCAGTAGCTGAGTGCCCAAAATATGATATGTGATTGGAGAGGAGAACAGCCATTGCTGCTTCAAATCTGGGTCAAAAGTACTTTTTGGAGGGTTCTTTGTAACTTTGGATAGTTGCTAAGGAACTGGTCATAAGTCAGTAATGATATTTGGTTTTAAAGGGTGAATCCTCTACACCAGCTCTGTTTGTATTGGATCCTCCTTTTATAATGGCTTTCAATTATCTTTTTTTACTGCTTGGGAAAGATCAGGAAAGTCATTGAAGTTAAGTGTTTTAATTATTTCTATCTTTAAGGTTTCAAAGCTGCTCCCAGAAAAATTTGCAGAGCAGATCATCAGAGTTTATTGTAAAAAAAAAGATACAAAGATAATTGAGGCTGCTACAAAGTATTTTGTTCAGTGGTGTATGGATAAGGATTTCACAAAACCACGGGTAAGACGTTCACATGTGAATGTGGGTACGTTCATAATGCACCATCCTCCTGAAAATTTTGGAATGTGTAATTTTTTACTGTATACTTTTTAATGGGCTACTGCAATAAGCATTGACAAGACACAAATCCTGCTCATATGCTATATTAATTATATTAATGGGCTTACTAGAATTAAAATGTTATTTACATGAAATCAGTATTTTCATTAACAATAAAAAAGATCATTATGAAATTTAAAAAATCATGATTTACCATGCACAGAGATATGTCAGGCCTGGTAATGTTTTATCCCTTAAATGTACACATTTTTTTTTCAATTGTCAGGAGAGAAGATGACAAAATATCTTAACAGTTGACCTGAAATGCAAAACTTAATTTTTTTTTTTATTATTATTTGATAGGATGGTGATGTGGTTGCTCCCGAACTTACTCCAATGAAAAAAGAGTGGAATAAGGATAATGAAAATCAGGATTCAAACAGGAACAGTAGAGGTTTAAATTGTAAAGTAAAACTTTTTTGAGTGAGTTAGTATATTCCATCAATTCTGTGTGTGTGCATGTATTCTAGCCAAACTTTCTTCAAAAGATATTCAAAAGATATTCTGTAAAATTATAGAGTGAGCCTGCATAGTGCCTTTGAAAAACTGTAGTGAAAAATACCTGTAGACTTTTTCCCAAAATTGTATATTTACTGCGAATTTGAGAAAGTTGTGTAAATAATTTATCAACACGATTTTAGTGTTAATTTAAGCATCACTATTCTATATAGCAAACTTACAAAAATGCTTCAGGATTTAAAAATCAAGAAACTGACAGATTTCAGTTTTACAATATAAATCATTTTTCTAAAATTATCTGAAACTTCACTAATTCCAGCATTGGCTTTATAAGTGTAAATTTTCTAAATTTGCACAAAGAGGGGTAACCAATTTTCATTAAGTTTTATCTTCTGTTTGAAATGTGCCCCCCCCCCCCCCGAAGCTGCCCATTTCAGAATGCTTCTTCAAGGGACGGGGAGAGAGGTTGTACTAAATAGGCCTGAGTGATTTTTATTTATATCGTGCCCAGATTTAATCTTAAACTTCCAAAATGAGGCTACCTTTTTGACCAGAAACAAATCACTCTAAACAATCATTCTACTGGTAGTAATTGACAGACTAACAAATGGGCCGGATTCTGCCTCTCCCCACTTTCATACTGCATGTTGTTATCTGCCAGCAACCCCCATCTGAACATGTTGGTCTTACTTTTAGACACTCCCACCCTCAATGTCTTCCAAGTAACATAGGGAGATCAAATCCCTCAGCCATGTTCTCTTTTGAGGTTATTTCTTCCATGAATTCTATTCTCCATCTTCTATTAGAGTTTTGTGCTCCTACCATACAACCTCTTCCTAGATTAAGTCGATGAGTTTGGGGCATTCAGAGGATCATGACAGCTGATGAATGTATGATATATTGATTTAGAGCTAAATATTCATATCCTGCTGCAGAGGATATCAGAGATCATTTGTTTGGTTCTCTCAGCATCTGCTGCTACTTTTCTCCTAATCCTGGGTGGAACAATACCAGCAAGAGGGTACATTTTCTCAGTTGGTGTGGATTTAGGGCATCCCATCACTGCGTGTACTGCTTCATTGACAGTGATGTTAACTAGCTTCGCATGTGTACTCTATTCTGGAGCAGCATATCCTGCTGCAGAAATATTCAGGGCCAAAACTGATGTCTGTGATATAGATGGCTGAGCTCATCCCCCGTGCATACTTTGTTGATCTCATGAAAATGTTCCTCACACTAACTTTAGCCTCAGTGTTCAGGCAGTGTTGTTTAAATTAAAAATGGGATCATTGGTATTCACAAGTGTATTCTTTCCACTAGTGCAAATCATCAACTGTGAAATGAACCAGTGAATAAAACCCATAGCTTTATATATATTCTGAGTAAATATATAAAATAAACTTAGAGGGGCGAAGTTCTTGTGCTACTTGCTTGAAATTCATATATTTTCTATGAAGGGTTTATTCCATAATTCCTTAATCATGACAGCTGATGAATGTATGATATATTGATTTAGAGCTAAATATTCATTAGCACAATAAATATTACAATATTTTAATGTTATGAATACTTTGATCATCATTTTAATAATAAATAATTATAAAACAATATAGGTCTTATGCTTTCAATGAAACACAAGAAAATTATTTTGAACCATAATGAAACAAAAAGGAACTGTAAGAGGAAAGCTTTTCCAGCTTTTCTGAAGCCAACTTGTTTGCATTTTTATGTCCTGTAGTAATCAGATATTATGGATTATTTGTTCAAAACAATCTGTTGTTTCTTTACTGAATTTTACAATATGTACTTTATACATTAACTTAGCATGTTTCTGTTAATTGCAAGAACTAATATTAAATTCTAAAGTATCATTTTTGTTTTAGGCCCATCCAAAGAATCAGAGTAAGTTTCAGAAGAATTCTACATTTTTAACTTAAAAATATGATGGATTGGCTACAGATTTGCCCTTTCATGAACCATTTCTGTGGCATAAAAGAAAGATACATATTCCCACTGGAGAAAACAAAAAGTTATTTTCGTGCATTCCTTTTGCAGCTCCTATATTACCTTTCACCATTGATATGAAGGCTCTTGTAAAGGATTGGTGGACATCCCCTTGTTACATTGAGAATAGAATTTAGCTAATAAAATACTCAGTCCAGCCTAACTTTAAATTTTTTAGCCTGAATTTGAATATCAACCAGTGAATATTTCATTCAGCAATAACATCCTGCTGCTTTATGCCTTAATATGTTTGAAACTTACCTTTCTTCAATTTTCTTTAAAATATTCAAGCTGAAACAAAGCTAGAGTTTTGCAATTAAAATATAATATGTGCAGAAAATTATATTTACCCCTCAGTGGATATATTGGGATTTTTTTTCGTACATTTAATTGTTTTTATGTTCGGAGAGCCTCAGGTTTTATTTTCAATGATCTACTATAGACTGAATCATTACAGCGAATCATTATGTTAGTTGTTGGAACTCAAACAGTTACAAGCTTAGGTTTTATATGAAGAGAAAGAAATTGTGAAGTTCCTAAAGACCTGCTTACCATATGGATTTGTACAGTATTTGGTCCAGTTGAAAGAATTTTCAAACATTGCTTCTATTTGTAAATCAAGCTATTCTTTCAACATCAAGTCTGAATGGTTAATGAATTGTTCATGGTAATCCTGGGCTTCTGCATTATCTTGCTGCTTTTGTGATAAGAAAGCTATGCATCCTTTTTACATAAGCGTAGAATTACCAGATATCCAGCCAAAGGAGGATATGTCTTCCATTTTGTCTTCATGACCTCCATCCAGCAGACAGTCAAATGTTGCCCCTCCCCTTTGCATATCTGAGCTTTCCTTCAGAAGAAGAATATAGATCTGAGCTTTCCAAATAAGTGCTAACAGCAAGTTAACAAAGTTAGACCGATGACCTTAATTAGTTGATTAGAAACTTCCCACCTGTACTGTTGTCTGAAAGTGATAAAACCTTAAATCAGTTACATACTGAAAGGCTTTTGCCTCCTAAGCTGCTTCTGGCACAGAACCACAAACATGTTAGACAAACAGCTGGCACTGTTTCCTAGGTACTATATACATTCATCTCTATATATTCCCCATTGTGTGCCTGTTTATTTTCTTGTAATTCCTTCCCCTCCAATGAATGTAAATACAAATGTTAAACAGTGTGTCCTCCTTTTACCCCCATTTGTCCTCCTTTATTCAGTTATCTTGTAACCCTATACATGGGTGCAAAATTATGATGCATGTAGAGAAATTGCACAATATTTTTTTCTTCTCTTTCTGGCTTCTTCCCCAGCTGCAAAGACTATAGAGTACATAAAAATGAATTTTCCTTTCTTCCAGTCATATCATACTGATAACATACAAAACCTTTTCCAGTAACCCAAGTAACCCTCTTTATCTCTGCATACTTTTTTGCCTTTTAGTAAAGGCTTTGGTTTATGTCTGTTAGATGTATTTTTATTTTTTCAACTCACTTGAATCTTTCAGTGATGTTCTGAATTATGTTTCTGTTTACCAGAACACAATACTAGCTATTTCACCCAATTTTAATCTGAAAAGACCATTCTTGACTTGGGTTGCCATTAAGATCTATTTTGTGAACTGGGTTCTTCCCATATTCCATGTTATTTTATGTCAAGCTAAATATATTTCTAGCTTTTTGATACAGTTCAAATTAGAAGGTCAGGAAAAAGGAGACTATTTATAGGAGCAAAGCTACATTGCACAATTTAATTAGCTTTAAAATAATTTTTATGAATTTCACTAGATAATTTGGTAATAATAGAACTAAGAGAATGAAGACAAATCAAGAGAAATATTAAATGGATTGGGAGCAAATATTTTTCCCTGAAATTATCTTTTTTTCCCCCTTCTTCGGGCCACTGCAATTCTCAAAGGGTGCTCAGCCAGGTCAAAGAACAATGCTTGTTAAAAGAGGAGTTTCACAAAAATTAGAAAATTCATCAAATTGCAAACCATGACTGTAATTGACTCCTTTCAAAATATAATCAATTTATTGTAAAAAGCTCTGTCAGTATTCCTATGCTGGACAGCCACAATGAACAACTTCTTATTCATTTATAAATATTATAGAATATTGAAATGTTTATAAAATGATGCCAGAAATACAATAGTGAAAATTGTCCATGTTACATTACTGAAGACATGGCAGATTTCTGGAGACAAAATGTTGCAAACGCACTGCTAATAAAGTGAGCTTTCTATGTTAGAAAGGAAAAGGCTAAAAAATGATCTAAAAGCTGTGATGCATGCCTTGTATTAAAGAACTATCATTTACAAAGCTACTTTTGCAGGCAAAAAAACCAACAACCCACCAGGTCCTGAGATGCAAAAAACAATACTTCCCTGCAAGAAGCCAATAGTAACACACTTCCATATATATGAAGCCATGAATACTGAATGGACCTGTCCATCTGACGTCATCAGAGTTCAATTCAAAAAGATGATTGTCGTTTGAACTACCAAGCTCAGAGAGCACCGAGGACATCACAGTTCAACTCTGAGCTATGAATATTCTCTTCTTTAAGTATGGAGCCATTGTTTGTAGGCACTAACACATTTAGAGAAATATATCTGTAGAATTTGGGCATTTGAACAAAACAAAATAACAATAGAAATGTGTTGTGGTATAAATATTCAACTATTCCTAAGTATCACAATTAAGTCATAAGAATTCCATAAGAATGAAAGTCTCCAGAGATTTCACATTTTAAAGCATAAAGTTGAAGTATAGAATTGGGGTTGGAAGGGATCCTGGAGGTGTTTGGCTCAGGATCAGGATCTTCTGGCTTCCCAGATAAATGGCTTTCCAACCTTTTGCTTGAAATGCTTTAGTGATGGAACACCCACAACTCCAGGGGGCAGCTTGTTCTACTGCTTTAATAACTCATTGTTGGGAAATTCCTCCTTATTTACTTAATATTTTACAAGCAAATAAAAATAGGTAAAGCTTAAGAGCAATATGTTTGCTTCTATTATTAAAGTAGCTTGACCCATACAATACATGGTCAGGTATCTGTTAAAGTAAAAAATATGTTTTATGTTACTTCCCTAGCAAGCAATAGTGGCAAATACGTTTATTACTTACCAATTCCTTATAAGATTGTTACCCAGATATCACCTCCTATCTGAACTACCTATGTCTACCACTAACCTGGATACATCCAAAGGACAAACTACTTTTAGGTGCAGCTTACTTGAGAAGAGGCTGGTAATTGAGGGATATAAATATTAGGATATTGGTAAGATTCTCCAACAATCTGTAAAGACAGGGAATCCGCAAGAGGTCTATCCTCATTTGAGGGGGGGTTTGACAAACTGATGCAGGACTCCTGGCCAAATCCCCTTAAGTGCTTAGAAAGTGCATGAAGAGATACCTTGATTTTTCTTCCAGTTAAGACAGTGTCCAAACTTCCAAATCTCGGATAAGGAATTCCTCTTTGGGTGATAATGCCTCATTATTGAAGGTTTCACAGGGCTGGCTTCCTCCATGATTCAGATCCCCATCTAGCCAGAGTCCAAATTTACCACTGCATACAAGGCAAGAGATAGCATATAGAATAACTTCCATAGCACAAAACCTATTCAATGGTACAATGATACTGACTCATTTGCTGTAGTACACTTAGAATATAAGCTTTGCATTTGTTTTCTAAGTTGGGGTGCTGGATGGTCCTATTGGGTGATAGAATCTATACAAAATATATAGCATTTTGTTTTTTACTCCAATAGCTCATTTTGCTCTGGCAGAATTGTGACATACCTATCACTTTAACACTATTAAGAAAATCAAATGCAGAATTTTTTCATACTCTTGGGAACCCTGGAGATTTTGGAGATAGTTTCAATTGCATCTCTTGGCATTCTTCCAACATTTGCTGGTGCATGAAAACTAAAAGGAAGAGAAAATGTGCTAGCAGAGAACTTTGGAAAGTAATAATATTCACAACTTGACAGTTATTCCAATGTCCAATAAAATGACATGCATGAAAACTCAACAGCTGGCATTACTGGAATAACAAGGGTGTGAAGAGAGAAAGTAGGGGATAAAATGAAAGTAGGGGATAAAATGAAAGTAGGGGATATTCAACATGATATAGCAGAACAAAGAACTAAGGAAAGGATGATAGTGATGACTTGCATTGAGTAAAAACCACATTTTAGAGCAATTTTACTGTTCAAGATCAAATGTTTTTGTTTTTTAATACTTGCCTAGTTGCTGTAATGACTGTCATTTGTGAGCTACGAACATCAAAAATTGGATGATAAAAGAACATGAACTGTTGCTCGCAATGATAGATTTGGTGAGGGGGAAAATTAATGGTGGAAACACTTTTCCAATTCATGATCTTCCTTAGCAGTGGTGGGATTCAAATTTTTTACTACCAGTTCTGTGGGTGTGGCTGGTGAGCATGGCAGGGGAAGGATACTGTAAAATCCCCAGTCAGAAGTGGTATTTGCCGGTTCTTTGAAGTATTCCACTACCAGTTCTCCAGAACTGGTGAGAACCTGCTGAATACCACCTCTGTTCCTCAGCCATGCAAAAGAGCAAAAGATTATCCACAAAGATTGCACTGCAGCAGGCATGCTGAACTGACAAATTAATTTCCTTATAACCCAGCTATCTTCCAAAGCTACATACCTGCCTCCACCAATGGCTAAAGAGTCTGCATCTCCTTTCATGAAGAAGGTATTTTTGCCTGTCCATTTAAATACCTGGCAAAGGAATCAAAAGAATTATCATTAAGCAGTTTAGGAATGAAACCATATAAGCTTCCGGAAAAGAAAAAAAATCCCACTCATATTATTTCTAGTGATAACTTAAATCTTTTCATAGTGTGATTTAATGGATCAAATCTAATTGTATGTCCAGCTATTCTACTGTTCATGATCTCAAAGAAATAAAAAATGGAAATAAAACATCACAGAGAGGTAGCATGCTGGCTGGACAATTCCTGAAAGCATCCTGATTTATGGTGCTGGTGCAATTTTCTGCTTAGTGCATGAATCCATATTAACCCTCCCAACAGAAAACTGTCTAACCTCCATCTGAAGATATCCAAAGAGGAAGAACCCACTGTCAAAGTCCTTTTGCCATGAGCAAACTTTTTTCTGACATGTCATTGAATAGTTTCCACTGACCCTTTGAGTACATCTTTTCATGTTGTTGAAGAGTGCTATGGTACTCTCTAATATTTAGCCTAGAGAAAATATCCCAGTTCTTCCAGTCACTCTTCATAAAAGATAGTTTCTCATCCTGTTGCTCCTTAATCTCTTGTCAGGTTAGCTGAATCTTTCTTAATGTGTAATGCCAGAAACAAACACAATACCCAAATTAGAGGCTGAATCATACAGAATAAAGTGGAGCTCTCTTTTTTTTTAACTTGAAACTTGAACTTTCTTTTGAACATTATTTATATTGATGCAGCCTAAAATTAAATTAATCTTTTCCCAATGATATCAAAATACTGACTCTCATTTAATCTGAACTGTTATTCCAACTATCTGTCCAATATGCTTTTCACAAATAATAAAGATGGGATATAAATTAAATAAATTACTAGACTGGTTATATTCCATCCTGTACATTTCCATATGCTTTTTGTTTCATCATTTATGTTTTCTTTTTCTTTCTTCTTCATCACAAGAAGAAATTCACATGTTTTTGTTAAATTTCATTTTCCCCCAGCCAGTGGTGGGATTCAAATAATCTAACAACTGGTTCTCTGCCCTAATGATTTCTTCCAACAACCAATTAACCAAACTGCTCAGACAGTTAACAATCAGTTCTCCTGAACTGGTGCAAACTGGCTGAACCCCACTACTTCTCGCCCACTCTTTAATCTGTGAAAACCTTTTCAGTGTTGGCATTAAAGCAATTATTGCCAAGTTATATTCTGGAACACAGCAATATCACAGAATGTTTTAAAGTGTGCCCTTTATAGCCATAGCAATTTAGTGCCTGGCAAAATTTGCATAACTATTGGCTCCTGAAGCTGTAAATACAAAAACAACACACTCAACACAGGGATTAACATGGTGTTTCAATCACCTTGAGTTGTGGAGTAAAAGAGAACAGAAATGTTTCTCCATTGCCATAAAAACAACTGCTCACATGAATAGCCATAGAAGAAAAAGCTCCAAATATCTGAAATAGATACAGAGGAGAGAATATGATTCAGCTTTCAGGAGTTTAATCATGTCTATCTTTCTGCACATTACTCATCATGATGTCAAGGTCTGCTTAGCTTATTATATTGAATGAACCAACATTGGCTGTATTTATTAAACGTGCTAAAACACAGATCAATTCAACCTACAAATTACTGAATTATATTTCTAAGCTATTTTTCCATTTTAAATCCAGTATTCTTTCTATTATTACAATGTTGTTTACAAAACAGCCTAGGATTCCAAATAATTGTTGTCAAATAATAATGAGACAGCAACAGTTTGTTTAGCATTAACATGAATAGATTTTTTTTTATAAACGTGAACTTACATTTCTAAAGTGGAACTCAGCTTTCTAACAATCTTTTAAAATAGTAGCTCAGGGGGCAGATCATGCCTTGGATGGTGAAGCCAGTACTTTTTTTTGTATCCATCAAGATGACTTGCATTACCTCCAACTTACACATAATGAGCTGTTTATTTATTTTCTTCTTTATTATTTTTACAAATAACTGTGAGGTGGGTTGGGCTAAGAGAGAGTGACTTGGTCTAAGGTCACCCAGCTGGCTTTCATGGCAAGACTGGACTTGAGCTCACGGTCTCCTAATTTCTAGCCCGGTGCCTTAACCACTAGACCAAACTGGGTGTGCAGTTATTATATCCATAGTAAAATTGATATTTCCATTTCAGATGCATCTTCCCTTTTCAAATCCTTTCTAATGGATCAGGAGGATCTACTAAATATTGTTGACCGCTTCTGAATGTTGTGAATGGAGAAGAATAATTGCCTGATTATTTAAAGCTGAGTTAGACCGTTAATTAACATTCTTCTTTTTCATATCATCAGACTTACATATGTAAAGTTGTGATTTAGATCTGTCTGGGTTACCTGCCCATCAGTATCCCTGATAACCAATAACACAGGAGAGGCCAAGTTGCTCATGCTTCTATACATGGTCTTCAAACTAAATCCGTCCCTTGCTGTACAGTAGACAAGGTTCCAAGGATGGGCAGTCACTCGCAGAGGGAGATGTGGAGTTAGCTGAGGGGGACCATATAAACAAGATCAATTTTTCTCATCTCTCCCTGTAACAAGCTATCTTTTCTTTTGATTATCTTTTCCTTCTCAGTTTGTTCATCTTTGGAAACATTAGATTAGAATTAGCATCTTCTTTGCTGACTGGAAATTATGAAACACATAACTGAAAACAGGATTCCCTCATCCAGCTTATGGATGCTGCCTAAGCAAAGTGAATATTCAATCTTTGCCAGAAACTATTTCAGTCCGGTCATATACTTGGTATTAAGAGAACAAAATGGTTGGATTTACACACCATGCTAAAAGATTGTTTAACCACAGTTTATTGAATAAAACTCAGTTTATACCTTAAGTCATCAGCACCTAAGTCAAAACAATGGTTTACAAAGTACAATGGCTGGAGTCACACAATGTGCTTTTGACAAGTTACATTGTGGCTTTGCATGATGTTTGAACGCAGTTAACATGTCAATAAAATATACATCAGCTAAATGCATTGTCTTTAAAAGTGGGCTTTTTCTATGCAATTCCCAGGAACAAACAGCAAAGAAGCTAAGCTATAATATCCAGCTATCCCCATGAAAAGTATAAAATTCCAAGATATACAGAGAAAATTTATTTACCTGTTGGATTTCTTCTGTGTGCAAGATGCTACTTTGAGCATTCAGTATAGGCTCATTCAATTCTTCTGCAATTTGGGATGGAACATTTGCATTTGTCCTGACTGAGTCAAGCCCATCAGCTTCCTCTTCAGGTTCTAGAGACAAAGTTTCATCGCCCAGATTGGGCTGGCAAAAAGCACAACATTAAATAAGGTGAGAATTCTTTTTTCCTACCTGGCGTGTAGGGTATTTCCCATTAAATAGTTGGTTAAATCAGCCTGTAATTACAAAAATAATTCCAAAAAGGCAATGACATGTACATGAAGTTAGTGAAATTAGTAATTTGTCCATAACAAGCAATTTTAGAAAGTGGTGGAATCTCAATTCAACAAGCTGTCCTTTTTCCCATTAAGCCTTTAATAATCTCATAAGAGGGAAAGAGGGATTGATAACGATTCATGTAACATTGCATTAGTTCATCTTTCCTATGGATCTATTTCTATAGCCAGAATGTTTCCAAAGCCAGCCTAAAATTTGCATTGCATGAGAATTCTTTAGGATTGAAAAGATTTGCAGTAATAGCTGTTGCATATTCATTTTCCCTCATCTATTCAGTATTGCAATGAGATTTTTATACTTTTTATTTATTTATTTTTATTTATTTTTATTTCTCAATTGCTTACAAGATAATAGGTATAAGTAAAAACATAGTTATGAATACATGGATACATATAAGAAAAATAAAAAAATATATAAAAGGGACAGTAGGTACATTGGTGCACTTATGCACACCCCCTACAGACCTCTTCGGAAAGGGATGAGCTCAATAGTAGACAGTCTAAGGTTAAAGTTTTTGGAGTTTGGGGAAGAAACCACAGAGTTAGGTAGAGTGTTCCAGTCGTATTTCCTGCAATCAAGTTTGATGCGATTAACCTTGAGTTTGTATCTATTGTTTGCTCTTGTGTTGTTATGGTTGAAGCTGAAGTATTCATTGACAGGTAGGACGTTGCAATGTATGATGTTATATACTATAAATACTATATACTATACTTATACTATATATTATATACTATACTTAGATTGGACCGAAGGCATAGTTCTAGGTTTTCTAGTCTAGAATTTTGAGTCTGGTGGAGTCTGCAATGAGTAGAGGAGTGGAGAACTCTTCTTGTGAAATATTTCTGGACTTTCTCTACTGTGTTAATATCAGATACGTAATGTGGGTTCCAAACTGATGAGTTGTATTCAAGTATTGGTCTAGCAAATGTTTTGTATGCTCTAGTTATTAGTGTAATATTGCCAGAGAAAAAGCTACATAAGATTAGGTGAACAACTCTTAAAGCCTTTTTGGCTGTGTAGTTACAATGGGCTCTAGCACTTAGGTCATTTGAGATGAGTACTATACAGGATAACTAAAACTTTTCCCCAACCTTAGAAACATGCCATTCATTTGGAAAGACATTACAAACATTATTAAGGTTCGTGTGTATGTTTGTGAATGCAAAAAACTGCTATCTTGGCTGAAAAGTGGTGGTCAGCCATTCAAACCCACACAGCTATTGGGTTCCACCCTTTGTTTTGTAAGTCAGAACCTAGTCAGGCACTTACAAAATATCTACATGGGGCTTCACACAGCCTGGACCTCCTCACCATATTTATTTTCCCCCTCTCCTATGGTTAACTTCCATTGGCAGGATGGACCAGGACTTTAATACTTGATGTTGGAAGACAGTGAATTGTAACACTCCTTCTATGGATTGTTAATATCTAATTCTATTAGCTCTCCTTCTGAAATTCTTATCTCCTTTTTCTGCTGAATGTTCCATAGGTCAATTGGTCTCTATACTATACTGGATTGATATATATGTCAAAGATATCAATCATGAATTGGCATTGGACATTATTTCTTCTTTGTGGAATAAAAATTACAGTTCACTTTTCCCTTGTTTGATGAATACGGTAACAATCTGTATTTCCTGACTGAATCATTTAAGAATTCTATGATATAGCAAGACTGAGTTAATACTTGATATAAAATATAGTTTATTTTTATCTTATGGCAAATAAAGGAAACTTGCATAAGTTCTGTTATGTGATCCCATATATTCTTTCCCCCAGTTTTCTGATTCCCTCGAACAACACTCCATCTCACACACACACACATACACACACACACACAGGTACATACATACACCCCTCAGCTTTATAGGTAACAAGCATGTGCATTCCTCACTGAGCTGTTTTGATCATTTTCCCAGCTGCTTATTATTTCTCTTTTTTCATGTCATTTTTACTAACAATGACACAATCTCAACATCAGTAGAGGACATGATACTCTGTAATTAAAACAATGGGAAGAGGGGGAATCAAGATTCCTACAAAGAAAAACTGATACTAAAGCTCCATCCATCTCCAGCCTCAATACAATGTGATTTCATCAGGAATTGCCATAATCCCTCAATCAGAATAGTAGAGTGTGTTTTGAAGTGAAAATCAAAGACACTTGGAGGGAAAGCCTTTACTTATAGCTAATGCCACTTAACCTGTAGCAGCTTCTTACACCCAAAGTCACAAGTGACTACATAACACAGAATTCATTTGTCCAACAGTTAATTCTTCACATTTAACTATTGATTAAGAAGCCCTAGGTTCTACTCTGAAGTTGATTCTGCAATGCTTTTTAGCCAAAAAATTCCAAAACAAAACGACTGCTTTGAAGAAGCCTCCCCCTTTTTTCCATTAAGGAGTATATTACTTGGGAGTACACATCTTTATGCAGAGTGGCAATATATTTGGTGTGAGAAAGAATCAAGTGATGGGAAAATGGCTAGTGCCATCGAATTAGGTGGAAGTTTCATTCTTCTCTTCCCTTTTCCATCTGTGCCCTAAAGCATGCACAACAGTACTTACCAAAAGAATATAACGGTAGCGTGGAGTTTTCATTCTTTCTGTGATTATCCAAACCAGAGCCCTGGACAGGAGTGTCTTTCACTGACAGAGTATGTATGGAGAGCAGGTGCCTGCCGATAACCTGTGGAGAACACTCCCCTGTAAACACTGTGTACTTTATCCCTTCTCTTAAGAAGTTAAGCTTCCTGTTTCACAGATGCTGTCCTCTAAGATAACACAAAACAAATATCTTAAAAATCTTTTCAGTTCTTTTATTTCCAATCTGTAGCTTTACAAGAGCATGGAAGTGGATTGATTGGCCGGAATTGCCAATATAGGTGGAATAAATTACAAAAGTTCAAAATTGTTCCAAAGCTGATTTTGTAAAGGAGAAATCTTGCAGAAATTTATTCAGAAATGTCGAAAGCCAGCAGTTTGGATTAGTAGATCTAAAATATTAAAAATCTTTCTAAAATGAGGGTGAAAGTTCATCCTCCAAGTTTGTGGGTTGGTTTCCAAACATTTCATTACCATCTCCCAATCAATTCCAAGACGAATTAGATCTACTGGCCTCATGCTTCATGAATTGCCACAACACAGGCAGGTTCATGACAATATGTCCACAGTCTTGTTAACATAGGTAGCATGGTGGCCGTTTGGTTCTTGAGAAGACATTCACTGTACATACTAAGAATGCAATGGAAGAACACCATATTTCAATTGTATGGAACTATCTATTTCTTTTCAAACAATATAAACAGAAGCCCTTCTGAATTTTTGATGAGCATGAATGGAGTCTATTATATGTGGGCCACCCATCATATTCCTCTTTATTTATCCTTCAGACATAACATCTGAAATGCTCTTCATCACTGCGGCATCCTAAAATATGTAGCAGCAACAGAAGTGGCATAAATGATGAGCAATTTAAGGACAAGATTACCAAAATTTAGCATGAGAGGAACCATGGCTTTCAGAGTGATTGTCTCAGCTCCAAGCTCTTTAGATTAACATTTCAGCCATTGTGAGCCCTTTTGCAAGAAAGTTTATGTGTGAAAAGTGATCGTGGCACTTAGGAATAATTGAGAATAATGGTATGAAAAGACAATTTCCTAAATTGATTCACAATTTTTCTTCTTATGATAGAAATCCTCTTTTTTTTAAAGCTGAATCTCATATTAATATTTACCCCAGAAATATTTGGTAGGCTAATACCAAATAAATATTTGGTATTCCAGAATGGACTTCTATCCTATGAGCAGGCAGCATATAGCTTAAATAATTCAAAAATAGCAGTCATTATATGTAAAAAAAAACTCATGCAAAGGGTACGATGGAAACATGCAAATTAATTTGCTTTATGAGTCATATCTTATGGAATGAAAACATGGCCTTTTGAAGTCAGGGGAATAGAATGTTTCAATATGATATTGTTTTTACAGTAGTGTTGGACTTCATGGCTTCCATAGTAACCATGAATCTATTCCAAGATGCTTTTAAGCACAATTGTACTCTCCCTGAAAATGGAGAGCAGTTTTTATAAATCTCTGGGTTACTGTCCCCATCACCTGTCACTGTCTGGTACGATAGTTGGGCTGTGAGAATGAGCAGTTCTACCATTAGGCAAAGTGTAGCAGTCATACTCTGTCACTGAGAGGTAGCAGCAGGAAAAAAAAGCTGTGTGTGACAGCTACTTGTGTTGACCTAACTTTGGAGCTTTGGAGTTTGACTCTGAGGTGGAGCTTTATCTCTAACATAATTTGTAAACTGGATAACAAAGGAGAGTTGGAAACAAAAGTATTTAAGTGCACAGAACAAGGTATGATGAAGCCAGAAGTATCTCATGCTAGACTGACAATCTTTTGCAATCTAATGCCTTCCATGTGATAACAATTACCTGGTAATTCCCAACCAGGAAATGGAAGAGGGATGTCAGAAACAGTGTGACATGTGACAACATCTTAGTAAGAAGATTAAATCTTACTAGCTCTTTTACTTGACAGTATATAGCCTCATTGGCTGAAGACTTGTATTTATCTGTTGTAATCCAAGGCAATTTGTCTTGAATTTTGTGATGTTTTAACAGGTTTAATTTTTTTTAAAAGGTATATATATATATATATATATATATATATATATATATATATATATAT
>BLBF01000041.1:4299275-4310008 GCA_015471245.1 Laticauda colubrina
TATATATATATATATATATATATATATATATATATATATATATATATATATATATAAAACAGATTTGTAAACTTTATGTTCGAAGTAACTTGACATATTATTATCTTTGACATTGTCAAACACAAGATGCATAATCTCTGAGGAACCATCAGTTTTCTGGCTTGCAAAAGGTCACTTTAAACTTGTAGCATCTGTGATTCTGTTTCCATTTGCACAAAAGATTGATGTAGTAAAGAAGCCACCATAGAGCTATGTTTTCTATATAGTCTGAAGACTGGTAGCACAATAAATAGTTTTCTAATTGTTTGTGTTGTTTTATCTAATTTAGGGGGGGCTTCTCTTCATCTTACTGATTTGTAGCTAACCTCCTACTTTTGGAGTCCCATTGATTCTAAGATGACAATTTAGTCTTGTCTAAATAAGTACCCATCTGGAAGTAAAATCAGTAGTATTTACTTCTGTGTATGTATAGTGTCCTGCTAGATAATAGGTAAAGTATGAACTGGAATTTATTTAAATTAACAGCATACTTTTTTCCTCCCAAGCTAATTATACAAAGGATAATCAGCATCTTAAATATAGCCCCCTCCTATACAACTTAATTTCAAAAAAATATAATTTTGTTCTCACCTTCATGTTTTATTTTCCCACTTAAAGAACTAGTCACAAAGTGCAAAAAATATTAAAACCATAGGCACATACATTTAGTTATTACTAGTAGCATACTTACATTAGAATAAACAGGCTTCCTTGAGAGATATATCTCCTAAGTAAGTGTGAGAGAGCCCATTTGAAGGCCTATCTCCTTTTGCTTATTTAATGCAGTAAAGTTGAGGGATCATCAAAGATTGTTGCCTTACCAACAATGGAAAATGTTCAGAAGTGTTGTTTCTGAATCTTGTAACATTCAGAGGGATTGTGAATTTATATCTAGCCCTGCCCATCCCATCCCATCCAATTTGTCATCTGGGTCAACAGGTTGACTGCTTGCCCCCTGGTCATTCTGGTCTGATCTCATTATTTTGGGATCAATAGTAAGGTTGATGCAGGTGTTGCTATTTGTAACAATGATGTTGCAAGCCATGTATTGTCTGTAAACCTCCAGTGATGATAAGGCTGAAGACTGTCACATTTTTTATCTCTTCCTCTCCAGCCTCACTGAACTATAGTCAGTTATTTGCTTGTCCCTGGATGACAACTTCCATATTTTCTTTGTAAGTCTAAAAGCAAGTCATTAGAATATGTTGATTCAATGGGGTTAATACAATTGAAATCCTGTTGATTAGTTTGGTTACAGATCAGGGATATTCAAAATTTAGAAGAAACAAACTATCAAAGCTACACAATCACTTCCATTGATTGTTAACATTGCCAGGCTTTCAATCAAAGTTTTATCTATATACTTAAAGGTTTTGAGGCATAAGAAAAGCAAGAACAGGGGTGATTTCTGCTTTTGTACCTCGATCTATTCTTCTGTCCATCTTCTTCCCAGCCACCCATGTCTGTTGCTTTACTAGGAATGTTTATTCTTTCTGTGCATCAGAAAGATGAAGTGAGTAGACAAAAAGACAGATAGAAATTAAGAGTAGAGTATAGCAGTTTTTACTTCTCTAGGTATATTTTCTCAGATACTGGTAGGAATTAATATATACTATCCAGCCGATATGCAAAATCACAGATTTTACATAGAAAATGACTCTTACAAAAATATATTGTTACATTAAAAAATAGGTTAAGAACTTTTGGAGGGGAAATTGGTTCACACTGAAAGAATCCTAACAGTTGAAATCAGTGAAAAAGTTGGTCATGGTAATTTAAGTCCTTCCTAAAGTCAAAATAATGAAAGCATAACTAACAACCTGGATTCACAATGTTGTAATTTTAGTCATAGCTTGCAGCTATTTTTAGATATAGGAACAACATATGGAAGAACTGTCACTGGAATGAGTAAGTGATATGTAGGAAAGGATTTTCTACACTACATTTGGTTGTGAAGGATAATATTATGAAGGATAATGAAGATATTGCCTCTCTGTTCTTATGTTTGTATGTACTTGTGCACTTTTATAGTTTATTATTCTGTTTTGGTTTTAAGTATGTTGTGACCTTCCTTGAGTCTTTGGAGAAATATTAGTAAATCCATATGCATAATATAACCGATATGACTTGTTTTGGGTATGGAATTAACTACTTTAAAACATATTATTTACCATTTCATTTCAGATAAGGAAGTTGCAAAATATGCCAATCCTCCCATATCTTTTGTTTACTATGTCCTTGCAAGGTGTAATTCATGGGAGCAGAGGCAGAAGAAGTGTCTGATTAAGATCTTGAAGACATTTTGCTAGATGAGCAAATGTTTTCATTTGCCATTCTTTGCTATAGGCAAGAAGTTTTCACTTCTCAAAGGTGGTGCCCACATCTCAAATGCCAAATAATCTTCCTCATCCCAGGACTTCACATTTGTGGTGGATTCTTTAAGACCACAATTCATTATCTGTGCCATCACTACCTTCTGTAGCTTCATAATCACAGAGCAAGGACAAACTACTATCATAGTAGTAGCTAATGGATCAGAAAATTTTAGGTTTCCATTAATATCCTCTGAATCCATTCTTTGGTTAGAAAGTATAGAGCAGCCTTCCTGATATCTTCCACAAGCATTGTGGAAACACTGATTCTGGGGCATATATTGACACAACTGTGCAATTGATTAAGTAAGCTCCCAGTTGGAAAAACCCAGCAGAGAAATAGGCAGCCTGTAACTCCAACAAAAGCAAAGTGCACTGTGATATCACAATAAATGAGTAACTGACAGTGCCAGTGGAAGCACAAAGATCTAAGATAATATGAGGAAAGAGATGACAAGAATGGATTAATTTTTGGGAAAAAAAGAGCATGCAGGCTTGGATCACATGCAAAGCCTCAGTAGTGGTTTTACTTAAAAGTTTGGGAACTTTCTATTATTTCCCTCATAAGCATGTAGCCATTGTTTCTGAGGTGAGCCTAGAACTCTGTTGGGAAAGAATCCATAGGGACAGCAGCAACCATTTGCTTCCACATAACAAACTACATCACAGTAGAACATTTCAAGGACATATTCAAAACAAAGAAGGCATTCTCTTTCATTGTACTCATGGTACAAAACTGGGCTATATAAATATATGAAAGCTGTATAGAAAGCCAGCACAGAACTGGAAAGGGTTATTTAGCCCATCATGTGCTTGCCTAGGGTCAAAATCCAAATTAAAGCATTCCATCTAACATCTTCACCAAATGTGTTCAAACACAGTCTAGGTGGCCATGTAAAGTAACAGACAGCTGCCTAGTCTTTGCTTGAACACATTTGGTGAAGGAGAATCCACCGCCTATCTTAGCAATTGGTTCTACTGACAAACTGCTCTTACTGTTAAGGAGAAAATTAAGATATCCTTTCAGATAGCTAAAGCACGGTATTACATACCCTCTATGTTCAGTATGTCTTCAAAGGACTTTATTTTGGAGTTTCTGATCATCTTCATTGATCTTCTTTAAAACTGGTCTAATTTCTCCAAATCCTTCTTAAAGGGTAGGGCCAAGAACTGGACACTATACTCAGGGTGGATCTTACCAAAGTAGAATAAAGAAGAATTATTATATCCCATTATTTGAAAATTACAATTCTGATAACTGCCTTTTTTTTGCAGTCCCATCACATTGTATTCACATCGCAGTCCCATCATATTCCATTTCCAATCTATTTACAACCCCAAAATTGTTTTCATGCCTACTACCTGTTCTATACTTGCACCTTGTTTTTTTTGTTTTTGAAATGTTGGAAGAAATATCCTTCTGGGTTATTCCAAGCGGGGAAAAAGACACTGGAATCATGGAAGTTACTTGGAAAGAAAGTTTATTGATGAACAGGATCACATTCCTTGGAGTTCCTGGGTGAAAAGGGAAGAAATGCTGAGAGTCCTTTGGTTTTATGCCCTCTGTTGGGATTTGAATTTGAGCTTGTATTCTGATTGGTTGTCAGACTCCCATGGGGCCATGCAGGGTGCCCTGAGTCCCAGGCTTGGTTGAGCCTTGCTGGGTGATGATGTAATGAAAGTGCTTTGGGCAATTCCTATTATAGCTTTACCTGGAGTAGATCTTTGTTATGTAAAATAGACTGGCCCAGGCCAGAGTAATGGTCCATTAGCAAAGGTGGGAGGGGGGTGAGTTTCTGCCTCTGAGTTTCTACTTTTCTTTTTAGGGGAAATATTCTGTCTTTTTAGTATATCCTAAAATATTTCATTGTCCTAAGGAGAGGGGTGGGTATTAACTTCCAACACTACTAAGTTTGTATTACCTGAAAATCCGATAGTCATTCACTTCCCCTCTACGACATTGTAAAAATATTAAAGATTACAGAGCCCACGTTCCTCTTTCTGCAGTACGATAAGGAACCATTAACATGCACTCTTTAGGCATGGTTTTTGAGCCAGGTATTCATCCACTTGATTGCCATGCCAACTAGCCTTCACATGATAAGCTTGTAGCCTTAGCCCAAATTATATACCAAGAAAAGTTAAATTTATGCAAATAGGTAAATTTTGAAAAATTAAGCAATAAATGGCTTGGACACCATAATTCTAATATTTACTGATCTGGATATTAAGACTTGCAAACTAGGGAGACTGAGGGTACCCCTTGTCAGCAAATACCTGAGCAAACACTCCTTCCTCTGTCAATGATTCCTAGATTGTCCCTACTCTGCTTTTCGAAAGACTGCTTAAAGAAATCTTTTATATTTATTGCTTGGTTTTGATGGAAAAGTTCATTTTAAAAATGATATTTTATTCATTTTAATAGTGTATTATTTTTTAAAATTGTTACTTTTTCAAATAGGCAGTAGAATACCTTTCTATATAACAAGCATAGAGTATTTACATGTGTCTGCTTTAGTGCATCATTTGTTCTTTTGACAAGTGTAAATATTTACAATGTACAGAACTAAACATAGAACCTGTCTGCCATAGTTTGTGCAGACAATATTTAAAATTGATGGTACTGTACCTGTTTAATCTTTTTTTTTTAATCCTCATATCTTTGGGGATAGGTAAGTTGATGCCTTTCAGGTGAATTTTTAAAATAAGAATTTCACAAACTCTTGTCTGATATGCACAAACGTACATGCCCATAGTTCTATTCCATAAGTAACTTTATGTTAAGCACTGAAAAAGAATGTTTAGCAAGCACAAGTTAAAGGCAAGTGAAGAGAAGAAAAATCGTACCTGATGGAGCCATAAATATTGACCTCCATTATTCACATCTGGAGAATTCGGTAAGTCCTGCCCACAGTCACATCTGCCATAATCACCTCCCATTTGGACTATTAAAAGACTCCTTCCATGGGATTGACTTTGAAGAGAATTTGGAAGCTACAGCTGGTACAAAATGCTTTGGGAGATGCATTGATTGCCAGTTGGCTTGTAGGTGTGATTCAAGGTACTTTGCTTTTAGAAAATATTGCAAGTGTGATGTTTCATTTCCATCACAAGAACTTTTAATCTTAACATTTGAGACCGGTAAATACATCCTTCAGCTGAATAAACTCAGTACTGTAGATGTACCTTTCAAATATTCACTAGATGGCAGCAAAGGCAAAAAGATGTTTCTAATTGCATTCTCAAACCAGGGCAGATGTACAGTTCTGATCCAGATTCTTAAGCCAACAGACAAGATAAAATTGGGTATCATTAGCTTATTGATGGGTTATATTTTTCAGTGGTTTCATGTAAATGTTAAAAAAGTAATAAGGAGAAGACTGAACCTTGGGGCATCTCACAAAGGCATATGTACTGATTTGACTCTTCCCTCCTTAAAAGCACCAACTGGAACTACCCATTAAAAAAGAAACAGAATCAAAGCACAACAGGGCCTCCAATACCCAATTTTCACAGGGAGTTCAGAAGGATACTATGTCAGTGGTACTGAAGACCACTAAAAGGTCTCATGTGGCCAGGAAGGGATACTTCCCTGGCCTAGTGGAATATCAATGCTGCCAAGTATGAACACTATCTGGAAAAGGTCCAGAATAATCTGCTTCCTCTGTGACATTGTACAGTTTTTTTCCCCCACCACATCTCAACAATGCAGCCACTACAATGTAAACCATATGATTCTTGCAGAAAATAAAAAAAGAACCGATTTAAATATGTTGAATATTTTGACGTTTTAGTTATCTCCTGAAATTTTGCAAAAGTCTAGATGACACCCCCCCCACATCATCTTGTGAGGTTGAGTAGGTGCATGAGATTTTGACCATTTGTTTAAAAAAATAAAAAGAAACCTTTGGCATGTACATGAAAGATCACAGTGGCAATCCTAGAACATCTGTGTTTAAATAGGCCTCTTTAAACTGTGTAGGCTAAATTGGGGCTGGCACCCAGGGAAAAAAGAGGACCCTTATCAAATGGGTGCCTTCTGTTACAAAGTCAGAAAATGGTGCTGTTCATTCAATTTTAATGTTAGCAAGGTAAATAAGGGCAGTGATTGGTTGCTGCATTTCCTTTCTCACCAGTATTTGAACTTCCACTTTGTGGGTGGGAAAAATAACTTTCATTCTAAATGTTGTCGTATGGGTGTGTGTATGTGTATGTATATGTGAGACATAAACCTTGACATCAGAGACTTGGCACTGTTCCTGTACTAGAAGCTATTATACACTGTTGATAGTTTAATGACCATATTCAGAGCAAAATAAATATCCTCTGCCATCTTTCAAATCACTTGTGTAATAGGCATGGAATGGCTCTGCGCATGGGCCATCCTTTTTCTAAACAAGTATCTACCGCTATTCCAATAGAGCTTTAGATATATGTCCGAATCCCACTCACCTATTTGATCGGCTGGGGGCTCAGCAAAGGGCACAGGATGAAGCAGGAGGGAGCATAACAAGAGTCCGCTAAACTTCCTCCCTTTCTCTTCGTACTCAGGTGTCCTCCTTTTGTTGACAGATTGCTGTGAAGATTAATTGCAAGATTGTTATGTTTGCTATTCCCTTCGTTGTTGCTCCTGTGACATGCAATGGGAACAGCAGGAGAGAGTGTTGATCTTGCTGTTGATTTGTGTAGATAATACGCTGCTATGGAAGAAAGAGCTGAGTTGGCAGAACTGAGGCAGAGAAGGTAATCTTTCAAACCTCACAAACAGCAGCTGGAAACTGTCAATGAGCCACTATAAAATTCAAGGCTAGCCAAGTATTCAGGCAGCTGGGACAGAAAGGACTCTTTAATCAATAGTAATCAATAGAAATAGAAATTACTAGCCACTCAGCA
Source organism: Laticauda colubrina (assembly GCA_015471245.1). NCBI lineage: Eukaryota > Metazoa > Chordata > Lepidosauria > Squamata > Elapidae > Laticauda > Laticauda colubrina. The sequence continues at coordinate 4,306,580 of BLBF01000041.1, forward strand.
CACCCCAAATCAGAAGCATAAGGTAGCCAGCTCACTCACTCACTCACTCAGATGGTAAGGCTGGTCCTGCAACAGTTCACAAGCAAAGCGCTGAGCTAGCTGTTTTATCTTTCAAAAAGGCTCCCTCAGGGCTACACTGCCATCTAGCAAAAGTGTAGATTCCTGCATCTTGCCCTCCTGGTTTGCTTCCTTGTTTCATTATGTATCCCAGAGTTATTCAGAAATGTCATGTGTTTTGAAACAGTTGTTGTGGGTTTTTATGAAGTATTATGGGAAAGATGTCTTGGAAACAAATATCCATGATCCTTAATTATATTTTGGAAGTGGGCAGTCAGTCAGAGCAGAAATAAAAAGGAAATTGGAACAGGATGTTACAGCTCTCCTGGGCTGGTACTGAAGCAATCCACTAAAGGCGGTGGAAGAAGGTGGAGTGTTAAATGGGCACAGAGTGAAAAGGCAGACACAAGAATAGCAGGTAACTTTTTTATTTGTGCTTAAAACACAAGCTGCGAAACCGCAGCTGGCACCGGCTTATGTAGCCAGCGCTGTCCAACGCTTCAGCCACTGACAGGACTTTATTCTTCCCACCAGTGTCTGGGCCAATCGGTGGAGTCTGACATCAGACTCCACTTGGCTGGCCATATCAGACAATACTTAACACAGAAAGTTTCCTATAAAAAATAAATATTGATTGGCATCTCTGCCCTGGCATGACTAAGGATCTCTGAATTCTAAGCTAGGGGAAGGATGTAAGATCTTCTTGTTGTGAAACTTCAAATAGCTTTTAGGACATTAAAGCAACTAGTCTCTTCCAGAGAATTTTGGAAGCTTATTCATTGCCTGTCATGAAGGCAATTCTAATTCACTCTTAGAATGCAATGCAAAATCCAAATGACTGCCAAAAGCCCATGTCACATTGCACCAACGGATGCAAAGAGGATGTAAAACGGAGAGAAACACTTGCCATCCATTGGTTAACGCAATTCATCCGTTCTGTACTCACTGCCTCTGTTTTTCATCCTCTCTATCCGTCCAGCATCCGTCTATTGACATTTCATCCGCTCAAAAAGTTTTGAGCTGCACAAAACTTTTTGAGTGGAAAATGTATCCAACGCATCCATTCTGCATCTGCAACGCATATGGGGAACATCCGTTCTACATCCGTTGTCATCCGTTACGTGTCAGCTATATCCGCTAGGCATCCGCTGCGCATCTGTACAACTCAAACCCGCTCAAGCGGAAAATGGACACAGTGAGGAAGCGAAACAGATGCAGAATGGATGCACAGCACAAGGAGCACGGACGGAGAAAGGATGAAAGCAGATACAGCTCGCATACAAAGCATTTAAAACAGAAAAAACGTTCGCAGAGGGGACCTATCTTGGATATTAAGGATGTCTGCAGGATACCTAGAGGATGCAAAAGGACACCTTGTGGAAAACCTATATTGCCTATAAAAAGGGGGAGGAACTCACCTGGATCTCACTTTCAGTCCAGCAGCCCTGCTGTGCAGACCTCTGCAGCCTTCATCTGGCTCTTGCTCTTCCACAACATCCATTGATGTCCACCATGGATCGTAACACAGTCCTTTTGGTAGCCACCATCGTTCTGCAACAGTGCAAAGCCATCTACAGGCTCTTTCAACTGTTCTACGAGAAGAAAAGGAGGCGGCCAAGAAACGTCTGGGTCCGAAGATGGATTGGGAGAAGAGCAGAGTACGGACTGTACAACAAGCTGATGGTGGAGCTCAGGAACGAAGACACTAGTGCATTCCAGAACTTCATGAGGATGCCTCCAGCCATGTTTGATGAAGTTGTGGAGTGGCTGACACCCAGGTTGACCAAGGCAAACACCAACTTTCGGCTCAGCCTGGACTCTGGGCTCAAGGTGCCACTGACTCTGCGCCACCTGGCCTCAGGGACCACCTACAGGAGCATGCAGTACGGCTGGAGAGTGCCACACAACACCATCAGCATTGTGGTCAGAGAAGTGGTGCAGGCCATCATCGAAGAATACATGGAGGAGCTCCTCCAGTGCCCCTCCACTGAAGAAGGCTGGAAGAAAGTTGAAGAGCAGTGGTATCAGAAGTGGAACTTCCCCCACACCGTTGGAGCCATAGATGGGAAGCACGTGGCCTGCAAAGCTCCAGCCAAGTCGGGGTCCACTTATTTCAACTACAAGGGCTTCTTCAGCATCATCCTCTTCGTCATGGTTGATGCTGACTACAAGTTCATGTACATCGATGCTTCAGACAACGGCTCATCTTCAGATGCCCAGGTATACAACGCCAGTCACCTCAAGGAGGGGCTGGAACGCAACCTCATCATGGGCTTCCCAGATCCAGACCCTCTGCCCAACGACACACAAGATGTGCCCTACTTCATCGTGGGGGATGACACCTTCTCCCTCAGAACAAACCTCATGAAGCCCTACACTTCCAGATGCCTTACCCGTGAAGAGAGGATCTTCAACTACAGGCTGTCCAGGGCAAGGCGGGTGGTTGAGAATGCCTTTGGCATCCTGGCCAACAGGTTCCAGGTACTTCTCACCAGCATGCAGCATTGCCCAGAGACCGTGAGGAGGATCGTGGAAGCTTACTGCATCCTGCACAATCTCATGCGCACCCGCTACCCAGTGTTGCAGAACAGGCTCGTGGACCTCTAACAAGGCAATCAGGACAAGGAGCCTGGGGAATGGAGGCAAGGGCGAAACCTGATAGACACTAAGGATGTGCAAGGCCCCAGTAGAGCTTCACGTGAAGGGAAGAAGCAGCGCAACCTCCTGAAACACTGGTGCAACTCCCCAGCTGGAGCAGTGGAGTGGCAAGACAGGATGATAGATACTTAATGGATGCTTCTTTCAACCTGTCTCATCACACTGATGAGATTGGGCCATGTATGTTGGGTGGGCCTACAATGAACAGGGCATTTAATAAAGAGTTGTGTTTATGTTGACATGTGTGGATGATTGATTCCATTATTATTGATAATAAAGGGCCATAGGTATGGCACCTGGGAGGGTGGACCATACAGTCCCACTATGCTTGCACTGGAGGTTTATCTATCCCACAGCTATTACCCTTCCCACAGGTATCCCTGCCCGTCCCACCCCAGCAGAAGCAGAGTCAAGGCCAGGGGGTGGGAGGGTGGCCCTGTCACTCTTGCCAGGGCTGGCAGCAGATAGCAGAGGCTTCCGTTTCTTCCCCATGGTTGTTGGGTTGCTGGCTGGCTGGCTGGCTGGCTGGCAAGCTGTGTCTGGAAGCAGGTCTTTCCTCTGAATGGTGACCTGCTTGGGAGCTGCTTCCCTTTATATCTACGGTGCTGACGCAATGCATCCTCCCCGCATGCGCAGTGAACGCTAGGCATCTGCTAGGCATCCGCTTCATCCGCTCTGCATCCGCTCTGCATCCGCTCTGCATCCGCTCTGCAT
>BLBF01000041.1:4310018-4323094 GCA_015471245.1 Laticauda colubrina
CATCCGCTCTGCATCCGCTCTGCATCCGCTCTGCATCCGCTCTGCATCCGCTCTGCATCCGCTCTTTCCGTTCCACGTCCGCTTTGCTGTGCTCCCCCGGAAGCCTTGCAGATGTGCCATCCGCTTCCATCCGCTTCCATCCGCTTCCATCCACTAGGCTTCCGTGGAGCATTCGCTTTCCATCCGCCCTACATCCTCCCCCCGTCCGTTCCTTTCCGTGTTGTCCGCTCTGGTTATGCAAATTTGGGGCACTTTTGAGAGCGGATAACAACGGATGGAACATTTTGCTCGTCCGCTATGTCCTTTTTACAAACATTTTGCATCCGTCGACCAGTGTGACAGGGCCTTAACATGTTGCCCATAGTTCCTATCACTCCATTATCTTGTGCCATATTGCATACCTGAGCCTGCAGTGAGCCTGCAATGGCAGGCAGGCATCCTTGTTTCATTTAATGCATAGGAAGGACTATGCTCTGAAAATATTATGGGATAAAAGACAGCCCTGGAGTAACAAGGGCATTCTGGTCATGAAAGAAAATAGCCTTACTCTGCAAACAGCCCTGTGAAAGACAGACAGCCATCTCCAATTTGATGTCTCTACGGTTGGTGGTCTTGCGTAGAGATTGTAGGTGTTGAAATCCAGCACTTTTGAAAGGCACAATTGTCTAAGCATGGTACTCTATGTTCAGCATTTTGAGCCAGAAATGTAACCAATTTTAGTGTGAGTTTTGCTGACAATTAGGCAGGGTGGACAAGATTTTATTTTTATGAGGTACAATGAGAATTAATATGTTTAAAAATGAATAATCTCCATTCTCTCTACCTTATCTTTTAAATTTATATCTCTCTTCTTCAAACTTTCAAACTGACTGCTTTCCTAACCCTGCTTTTATATTGTTCTACAGTATATATACAGGTAGTCCTTGATTTACAACCACAATTGGGACTAGAATTTCTGTTGCTAAAGCCCCTGTCACACTGCACCAACGGATGGAAAGAGGATGTAAAATGGAGAAAAACACTTGCCATCCATTGGTTAACGCGATGCATCCATTCTGTACTCACTGCCTCCGTTTTGCTTCCTCTCTATCTGTCCAGCATCCGTCTATTGACGTTTCATCCGCTCAAAAGGTTTTGAGCTGCTCAAAACTTTTGCGTGGAAAATGTATCCAATGCGTCCGTTCTGCATCCGCTAGGCATCCGCTAGGCATCCGTTATGCATCTGTTACACATCCGCCATATCCGCTAGGCATCCGCTACGCATCCGCGCAACTCGATCCGCTCCAGCGGTAAATGGACGCAGGGAGGAAGCGTAGCGGATGCGGAATGGATGCAGAACGGATGCAGAATGGATGGAGAAAGGATGAAAGCGGATGCAAAGAAAGCATTGAAAATGGAAAAAACATTCGCAGAGGGGACCTATCTCGGATATTAAGGATGTCTAGAGGATGCCTATAGGATGCAAAGGGACACATAGGGGAAAACCTATACTGCCTATAAAAAGGGGGAGCAACTCATCTGGATCTCACTTTCAGACCAGCAGCCCAGCTGTGCAGAACTCTGTAGCCTTCATCTGACTCTTCCTCTTCCACAGCATCCAGTCATGTCCACCATGGATCGTAACAAAGTCCTTTTGGCAGCCACCATCGTTCTGCAACAGTGCAAAGCCATCTACAGGCTCTGTGAACTCTACTATGGGAAGAAAAAGAGGCGGCCAAAAAGCGTCTGGGTCCGAAGATGGATCGGGAGAAGATCCATCTTGTTGTACGGACTGTACAACAAGCTGATGGTGGAGCTCAGGAACGAAGATACTTGTGCATTCTAAAACTTCATGAGGATGCCTCCAGCCATGTTTGACAAAGTTGTGCAGTGCTTGACACCCAGGTTGACCAAGGCAAACACAAACTTCCGGCCCAGCCTGGAACCTGGGCTCAGGGTGGCACTCACTCTGCGCCACCTGGCCTCAGGGACCACCTACAGGAGCATTCAGTCCGGCTGGAGGGTTCCACACAACACCATCAGCATTGTGGTGCAGGCCATCATCGAGAAGTGGTGCAGGCCATCATCGAATAATACATGGAGGAGCTCCTCCAGTGCCCCTCCACTGAAGAAGGCTGGAAGAAAGTTGCAGAGCAGTGGTATCAGAAGTGGAACTTCCCCCACACCGTGGGAGCCATAGATGGCAAGAACGTGGCCTGCAAAGCTCCAGCCAAGTTGGGGTCCACTTATTTCAACTACAAGGGCTTCTTCAGCATCGTCCTCTTCGCCATGGTCGATGCTGACTACAAGTTCATGTACATCGATGCTTCAGGCAACAGCTCATGTTCAGATGCCCAGGTATACAACGCCAGTGACCTCAAGGAGGGGCTGGAACGCAACCTCATCATGGGCTTCCCAGATCCAGAACCCCTGCCCAACGACACACAAGATGTGCCCTACTTCATTGTGGGGGATGACGCCTTCTCCCTCACAACCTACCTCATGAAGCCCTACACCTCCAGACTCCTCACCCGTGAAGAGAGGATCTTCAAATACAGGCTTTCCAGGGCAAGGCGGGTGGTGGAGAACGCCTTTGGCATCCTGGCCAACAGGTTCCAGGTACTTCTCACCACCATGCAGCATCGCCCAGAGACCGTGAGGAGGATCGTGGAAGCTTGTTGCATCCTGCACAATCTCATGCACACCTGCTACCCAGTCTTGCAGAACAGGCTCGTGGACCTCCAACAAGGCAATGGGGACATGGAGCCTGGGGAATGGAGGCAAGGGCAAAACCTGATCGACACTCAGGATGTGCAAGGCCCCAACAGAGCTTCATGTGAAGGGAAGAAGCAGCACAACCTCCTGAAACACTGGTGCAACTCCCCAGCTGGAGCGGTGGAGTGGCAAGACAGGATGATAGATGCTTAATGGATGCTTCCTTCAGCCTGTCTCATCACACTGATGAGATTGGGCCATGTATGTTGGGTGGGCCTACAATGAACAGGGCATTTAATAAAGAGTTGTGTTTATGTTGACATGTGTGGATGATTATTACATTATTATTGATCATGAAGGGCCATAGGTGTGGTACCTGGGAGGGTGGACCATACAGTCCCACTATGCTTGCACTGGAGGTTTATCTATCCCACAGCTATTACCCATTCCAAAGGTATCCCTGCTCATTCCACAGGTATCCCTGCCCACTCCACTGCTATCTTAACCCATCCCACAAGCATGCAAAGGCTTAAACTATTTCTAAAAGTTTCCACCAAGACTTTATTAAAAAAAAGAAATGAAGCAAGTGTGTGAATCAAAGATAGACTTTATTAACAACAAGCTGTAAAAGAAAAACGATCCAAGTCAAGTGTCCAAATAAAGTCTACAGGTAGCCACCCAATCTCTGGCACTCTTATCGGTCACTCGGAGGTGTGCTCAGTCTCAGGGGTGAAGGGTCCAGGTCCTGTGGAGGTGGCTGGTGCTGGAGTACTTGTCTGAAGCATCATCGGGGTGCCTGGCCCAGAGAGGACAACAGGTGAGGGTGTGTTAAGGAAGCTCTCGGACAGCTGGCTCAGCCCCGTGATGTCTAGAGCTCCTTCCTCCATGCCATGGGGTGTCAGCTTCAGTACCGAGGACAGATGTACTGAGGCCGGGCTTGGCTGTGGGGTGGAGGAAGGAGCAGTGTAGTGGGGCTGTCTGGTCTGCATCTGGGTGAGGACTGGCGTGGGTGGCATCAGTGTCGTGGGTGGCATCGGTGGCGTCGGTGGCATCAGTGTTGTGAGTGGCATTGGTGGAATCAGTGGAACCGGTGGCAACGGTGTATTCCGATGACTCTGTGCCTGGACTGGGAAGGGCTGCTGCCTGTGCTGCTGGACCTTCTGGTAGCTGTAGCCCTGGTAGGTGAGGGGCTGTGGAAAGCCTTGGAATGGGAAGGACAGCACCTGGGGTGGAGGAGCAGACCTGGACTGGGTGGGAGCAGGTTCAGCTGGGCTTGGAGGATTGTGAAGCAGATCGGTGATCCGGTTCTTCACCACCTGGTACTGGGGTTCCGCCATGTCCGTGAGGGTCTGGTTCACATAGGTGAGGAAGGGCTTGCAGTTGGAGGATGAGGAGTCGGTGTGGACCAGCTGAGAGGAGAGGACCAGCTGAGAGGAGATCTATGCTGCTCCAGATGGTGTCCCTGATCTCCAGCAGGACAACCTTTCTGTGGAGGTGGAGCTGGGGGTGGATGCGGGTAGGGCTGTGGTGGACGTGCCGTCTCCTTTCTCCCACCGTACCAGGGAGTCCTCCACGTGCTCCACCATGGTTAGTACAGCTGTGGGGGGGTTCTCCACCGTGGCATGCTCCACAGAAACCTGCCTGGAGACAGGAGCTGACTCTCGCCCAGAAGAGGACTGGCTCTCAGCAGGCTGCCGGAGAGACAGGGTTGTGAGAGGGGCTGCTGGTGCTCCTCGGTGGCGGACCTCACCCTCCAGGAAGCTGCACCTGGCCATGATGTTGGTCTCTCTGTCTGTCAGCTTTACCGTGGCCTGGCCAGATTTTTTCAGGTGCAGCTTCCCGTACCAGGTGTGCATGTGCTTCCACCAGCCAAGGACCACCTCCGAAGTGTAGCCCAGACTCTCCGCCTTCTCTCTCCAAGCAGCTTGCTTCCGCTTGGTGTCCCTGTAGAGACGGTGTCCCTTCTGCCACAGATAGTCATTCTCTCTCAGCCACTCCAGCACCTCATCCTCGTGTTCCTCCTCAATGGAGTATTGCCTCCTCTCCCGTTGTCGCATATGCCTCTTCCTCCCTTTGGCAGGACCAGATGGGCCCTCATCAGAGGGGCTTCCAGGTAGTAGGGGCTGCTCCTCCACACCAGCAGCAGCAGCAGCACCAGCAGGATCATCATCATCATCATCATCATCATCATCATCATCATCATCAGGATCATAATCATCAGCAGCAGCACCAGCAGCACCAGCAGCACCAGCAGGATCATCATCATCATCATCAGCAGCAGCAGCAGCAGGACCAGCAGGACCAGGATCAGCAGCAGCAGAGTAAGCACCAGCAGCGCCAGCAGGACCAGGAGTACGAGCAGGACCAGGAGCACGAGCAGGACGAGCAGGACCAGTAGCACAAGGAGCAGCTTCAGCAGAGTAAGCACCAGCAGAAGCATCACCGCCAGAAGCAGCATCAGCAGAGTAAGCACCAGCAGAAGCACCACCGCCATAAGCAGTATCATCAGCTCCTCCAGAAGCAGAAGCAGCAGAAGCACCACTGCCATAAGCAGCATCAGCAGAGTAAGCACGAGCAGAAGCACCACCACCATAAGTAGCAGCAGCAGCTCCTCCCGAAGCAGAAGCAGCAGAAGCCCCAGCCCCAGAAGAGCGAGCCTGTGATACACAAGCCCCAGCAGAATCAGAGTGAGGGCCAGGGGGCGGGAGGGTGGCCCTTTCCCTCTTGCCAGGGCTGGCAGCAGATGGCTGAGGCTTCCACTTTTTCCCCATGTTTGTGGGGTTGCTGGCTGGCAGAGAGGCTGGCAGGAAGGCTGGCAGGCAGGCAGGCACCAAGGCTAGCAGGGAGGCAGGCACCAAGGCAGGCACCAAGGCTGGCAGGCAGCAAGGCTGGCAGGCAGGCAGGCACCAAGGCTGGCAGGCTGGCAGGCAGCAAGGCAGGCAGCAAGGCTGGCAGGATGGCAGCCAGCAAGGCAGGCAGGCAGGCTGGAGAGCTGTGTCTGGATGCAGATCTTTCCTCTGAATGGTGACCTGCTTCCGAGCTGCTTCCCTTTATATCCGCGGGGCTTACGCAATGCATCCCCCCCGCATGCGCAATTAACGCTCGGCATCTGCTAGGCTTCTGCTGTGTATCCGCTAGGCTTCCGCTCTGCATCCGCTTCATCCGCTGTGCATCTGCTGTGCATCCGCTTCATCCGTTCCGCGTCCGCTTTGCTGAGGTCCCCCAGAAGCCTAGCGGATGTGCCATCCACTCTAATCCGCTTCCATCCGCTGGGCTTCCGTTCCGCATCCGCTTTCCATCCGCCCTGCATCCTCCCTGCGTCCGTTCCTTTCCGTGTTATCCGCTCTGTTTATGCAAATTTTTGCCCCTTTTGAGAGTGGATAACAACAGATGGAACATTTTTCTTGTCCGCTGTGTTCTTTTTACAAACGTTTTGCATCCGTTGGGCAGTGTGACAGGGCCTTAAGCAAAGCAGTTGTTAAGTGAGTCATGCCTAATTTTGAGACCCTTTTTTGCCATGGTTTTTAAGTGACTCATTGCATTTCGGTGAATCTTGTGGTCATTAAGCAAATCTAGCTTCCCTTATTGACTTTGCTTGTTAGAAGCTGATTGGGAACATCACAAATGGCGCTCATATGATATTGTGATTCTGCAACTGTTGTAAGTACATGCCAGTTGCCGAATGCTAGAATTTTGATCATGTGACTTTGGGGATGCTGTGATGGTTATAAGTGCGAGGACTGGTCATCAGTCATTTTTTTGGCATTACTTTACTTAACTTTATGCAACCTTGAATGGTCCTTGAACAATGGTTGTAAGTCAAGGACTATCTGTACTTCATCTCATCCACTAGGGGCATCCTCACCTTTTATCCCAGTTTTCCATGTTTCAAGCAATCTTTTTTATTTCCCAAGTCATATCATTGGAGATTTGTGTCTTCTAGTAATTGAAATGTCTTGCTCTTCGATTGCATTTTTCAAGCAATTCTCCTGTATGGCATCTTTTGCCAATTAACATACATGGGATAAGGCTACCTATCTGCATTGAAAGTAATTTAGCTTATTGTTTAGCAGTGAATAGTCTTATACTTTTCCCCTTTTAATGTAAATAACACTGTTTCCTCAGTTGTGGCAAAATTCTGGAGAAAGCTTCGCCTTAATGGTTTCTTAGATCAACCATCTCCAACATGTTGCCCTTCTATGTGAGTTGCACCATGCTGGCTAAAATTTCAGGGAGCTGCAATCCCACAAAATCTGGAAGAGGCTAAGGGTTAGGGTGGCTAATGCAAACTTGGCTTTTGTTCAATGTTTTTCTTCTGCTTTAAACTACTATCAAAAATCTAAGGAAAAATTATATTTATATCCTAAAATACCTGGAGAAACACATGTAGTAATTTGGTAGTAACTACTCAGTTGATTCTTGTATGTGCGTGTGTGTGTGTGTGTGTGTGTGTTTCATGTGTGAATAGAATTATCACTAACAACTTCCACGGCAAAGATAATTCAAATCAAATTATAGAATATGTGACTCAATGTATTTCAGTTGAATATGTATTCGCGTCTTGATTGTCTGTTGTACTGAATAGGCATGATAACATTTCTAATTATACGCTTATACAGGATTCCGTTTTTTCCATTGTTTGTTTGAGGCATAAAAATTCCCTTCCAGCCTACTGAAAATTAGACCTGTTTTAAACATCTAAATACTTGTTCACTTTTAACCACAGAAAAACAAAACTTAGCACTTTGGGGATTGTTCTTAATAACACTAGTCACAGGAGGATTCATGGAGGCCAACACTATATTACTGAGGTTTGAATCTTAGTAGACAGAGCAGATATAATAATCTTCAGGATCTAGGCTTTTTACATGTGGTTGACTAACTCCCATAATACCCCTCCTACCATAACCACTAAGCTTGCTGTTTGGAATTTATAGAATACCCCAATACATCCTGAAGGCTCTCAGATGGAGAAGGCTTAGTGTAGGCTTTAGGCTTGCTCAATTATTTGAACTTTTATAAAAGAAAAACAACATACCACCACCTTAAATAAGACAACATCAAGATGAAAACATGTGGTAAGCTAACTATAGCTGGTCAGCTGCTTGTTATTTATGTGAGTAGCAATTCAGATCAGTTTGCTTATTTACTAGATTCATGACAAAAGTAATTTAAAATATTAGAATTCTAGAATTAGAATGTTCTATACCAGCGGTCACCAACTGGTGGGCCACAGCCCACTGGTGGGCCATGAAAAAATTTTGGTGGGCTGCAGAGAAAATTTTGGTGGGCTGCAGAGAAATCTCATCCCAGAGTGCCCCCCCCCCAAAGCAATTAATCCAGGCTGAACAGAAACACAAGGCTGCACTGCCCATATGGCCCATGGGAACCCTCCCTGCCCACTCACTCCTTACCCAGCAAACTTGCCTGCTAAATTGCTATTTTTCCTTTTACCGACCATCAACTGTTCTGCTGTGCTGGGAGGTTTAGATTAGCTAGGAAGCAGGAAATGGTTGGATTTATTGCTTTCTAGCTAGTCTTTAGATCTTCCACTCTGCTTTTAAGCACAGCTGAACCTCCCTTAGGACTGAAGGTTTTATTATTCAGTGCAAACTCATGGCAAACAAATCAGAGAGACTGAACTGGCTGATGGCAGATAGATAGATCACTGAATGATTCTGTGAGCAACTCAAACTGTCTGCCTGCTTTGCCTGATTTTGGATAAAAGTTGCTCTTTTTTATTATAAAAAAAATCAATATTTACATACATAGTGTGTTGTGAGTTAATTTTGTGAGTTTGCTTGCAAGCAAATTTTATGTGACAGACTGAGCTAGCCAATGGCAGATAAATAGATCACTGAATGAATCTGTGATTCTGTGAGCAACTCAATCTGCCTGCCTGCTTTGGATAAAAGTTGCTCTTTTTTATAAAAAAAATCAATATTTATATAAATATTTATAATATTTACATACAAGCCATGCCCTGCCAGTCACATGACTACCAAGCCACATCCACAAATCAGGCCATGCCCACAGAATTGTTAATGGTCCCTGGGATTTAAAATTATGATTTTGGTGGTCCCTGGGGTCCAAAAGGTTGGCAACCCCTGTTCTGTACCAAGGGTTTTCAAACTTGGCAAGTTTAAGACTTGTGGACTTCAACTCCCAGAATTTCTGAGCTAACATGACTGGAGGAAGAATTCTGGGAGTTGAAGTCCATAAGTCTTAAATCTGTCAAGTTTGAAGACTCTTGTTCTATACACTGAAGCAGATCCTCTGGTGGTGAGCTGATGGTAAGATCTAGCTCCTTGTAGGGACTGCTTCTTTTCTGATTCCCAGCACTACAACTTCCTAAATGAAAATTGGATTCATGCAAATATTCTGCCTCAACTTTTAGATGGACCCAAATAAGTTTCCAAGGCCCTTGAGAAATTTCTAAGTAATCTAGAGGGCATGTCTGTTGAGAACTTAGTCAGAATCCTGGTAAGAGGCCCTATCAGTTCCTTCTCCTAGAGGCTCTAGGAGAAGGCAGTGATAGGGCCTCTTACCAGGATTGTTTCCAAGTGGCTTTTCCTTATGCCCAATCTAAGAGAGCACCTTGGTTTACTAAGATACTACACAAGGCAAAGATGAAGAATAAATCTGATTGGACATGAATGTGCATCCAAATTCAGGCTACTTTATATTGTGATAGTCATGATATACTTCTTCACCAGAATTCTGGGAGCTGCATTGTCTATCAGTCTGTTTTCAGTGCAGTCAAGATGGTTTACAAAGTCCTGACAGCTTGACATCAGAATATCAGCAGGACAACGCATTCTGGATAGAATCTCCTTTTCAAAGCAAGTGAGTAGAGAAACTATGAGGTAGCAGAGGGAGAGGGGAATTCATGATGGTAAAATTTGGACTGGCATCATATAAACAAGATTGTGGGAATTTGCAAATTCTCCATCAATTTCTTTTCACACAAAGCAACATAACATGGGATAAAAATTAGAATAGTAATAGAAACAGAGTGCATTGGTAATTAACTCATCATCAACTGGGATTACATTGCTGACTGGAAGGAACTGCTTAAACCTAATTCCCTCATAGATAATTAATCTACCATTTTATTTTTCCTGTTTCTACCGCAAGTTACCTCAGTTAAACAGGGTCATTGTGACTCTATGAATTTCTTCATAATACAGAGACATTGTGTGGGTTGCTTGCTTTTAACTTGGTGTGTACCTTGTTTTGTATTGTAGTATTATATATAAAACTAGCGGTCTTGGGTTGTTCAAGAAACCATAATTTAAAAATCCAGTATTAGCTTGAACCCTACCACAAGTGTTTATTAAGGAAGAGCTTATTGCTTTTTCATGGAATGCTTTAAAAAGAAAATGTCATCAGCTGATGTATAGTTAAAGCTAAGACTGGATTTTCAAATTATATAACACAAAAGAAACTATGCAGGGAGGTGAGGGGTCATAGGGTAAACGACAGAATGTGATAGACTAATTTTAAAGCTCAGAATTCTGAAACATTGGATTGGCTGAAAACCAGCACATCGTTTAAGAGACCCTTGAAAAATGTGGAACCTTGTTGCTAGGCACAGATGTTGCTATGATAAGAATGAAGAGTGTGCAGAATCTGTGGTAGTAATACATCCCGTCTTGTTGCTAGGCATAAATGTTACTAGGGCAAGACAAATGGGAAAAGCATAGTAACTGGAGTAGTCTAAAATTCATATTTATTTGCTGAGTGACTTAAATGTTCTGAAACATTTTTTTTATATGGAGGTTCCAGCTGTCTGATAATGCATTTTGAATAAATATCTTGACACCTATCAAGATCTTGTTGGGGTTGCTATTGTAGACAGCACTGGAAGGTTTTTTTTAAAGACAGGTTTTTCTTTCAGAAATCCACATCCCATTGGCTAAAAAAAGATGCATAGATAAGTAAATCACAACAGAAATGACAGCTTTTAAATGACATTTCAAGCTTTGGGAAAATAGTTGCTACTACTGCAGTTGAAAATGAAAATAGTACCCAGTCCTGTTACAGTATTTCTTCAAAATAGTCACATGATATGCAACAACCACAGAAAAAAATAAGCATGTTTACATTCAGAGTTTTTTGATTTAAATATTGGAGTAAATGCAGGAGACACATGATTTGCCTCCAGCCATTTAGTGAACTTGGGTTAGGTGTTTAATGGGCTTTAATGGTGAAAGAGCAGTGGTACCATCACAGCATAGTTTAGCTCAAATTCCTGGGCTGTCTCAGGTGGATAGAAAAGGAATGGTTTATCACATAAATTAAAGTAAATAAAAGTAAAGCTCATTCTGTCCCACAAAAGGATCTTTCAGAAGAGAGGGATGGAGGGAGGGGTGGTTCACAAGCAGGGGTGGGATTCTACCAGTTCGCACCTATAAACTAGAACTGGTTGTTAACATTCTAAGCAGTTTGGAGAACCAGTTGTTAGAATAAATTACTGGCCTAATCCTGTAAGGAAGGCAGGAAGGAAACATTCTGGTGTTGCTTACAGAAACTGCCTCTCTGTTAACCTTTATTACATTCTTGGCAGGACTAGATTTTTTGTCTCAGGAACTTCTCTGGAGTTTTTTCCCCCTTCTTTGCTTATACTTTGCTTGTGTGGAGTGACCATTCAAAGTTACAATGGCACTGAAAAAAGTTACTTATGACCATTTTTCACACTTACGACTGTTGCAGCATCCCCACAGTCATGAGAGGCCAGGCGAGGAGATGCGTGCCTTGATGTGAGTGATATTGAGTCGACTACTCCCACCAACCAAGCCACGCCCACAGAACTGGTTGTTAAAAAAATTGAATCCCACCCCTGTTCACAAGTGAACAGTAATTCCTTTCACAAGTAATTCCTTTCACTTGGTTGAAACTGGTATTAGTCATGAATTAGGATAACTGATCTATGCAATTCTGGGATAGATTAGTAGCAGAGATCTAGGATTCTGGACATATCAGTTGAACACTCTTAAGATAATCAATTCCTAATGTAATTCTTCTTGGGAAGCAGTTTGGAGAGATCCTAGTGAAAAAAAAGCCACAACTATAAAAATAACAAGTAACTGACATGACTCTTCCTTGTTATTTCTAATTCTGACAACAATTTTATTCTTTTCATTGTTTTTGTGGTTTTCAATGCTACATACGGAAGAACTCAGGAGCTGCTTTTGATTAAGTCTCTTAAGTTTTGTTAACAATTTATTTTAACAATGTTAGATCATTCAAATCACCATTCAGACAGAATCAATTTTGTTTCAAGAGACAAACATAATTGCTGAAATATTGCCAGCAAATTTTCTGTGAAATGATAACAAATAAAAACAATAGTTAGTGCATCCATTATATCCAAAAGCTACTATATGGACATAAAATTGGGGTATAAGCAACTCAGCTGTTTCACACATTTCATGCAAGTAGTAAGCAAGACACAGAATACACATTTACACAGTATCACTGTTCAAATCACAAGATACCATCTTGGAAACTATCAACACTCAGTACATTTATTTTTTGTTGTGATATACTATAATAACAACTGGTAATAGAAGATGCCAAGTCCCGAAAAATAAGTTAAAGTTAATATATAGTAATAAAAATATATATTTTATTAAATAGATGCCAGTTGGTTGTGAAGTTGCTGATAGATTATGTAAGATACCAGAGCGCCAATAGTACATCAATGAAGAATAGATCAATAGATTTATAGATCAAGTGATGGACTGGTAGATATTTAAGAAGCTATCTCATTTTAGGCAGAATCACACATGGTAGGCAACAATTTGATTAATTCTGGCTTACTTAAACCACAGATGGGTAAGTTCACACAACACATGAAAAGCCATGTGGCAGAGGCATCTCCTTAGTTGAGAAGCAGAAAGCAGTCAAGCAGGTCCAAGAGTAGGAAGACAAATCCAAGAGATGCCAGTGACACTTTGTTCACACCATCCCTTTCAGCTCTCAGGGCCGCAGCTTTTTAAAAAACTTTGGCCTCCCTTTGAAGCTTCTGTCTGTCAAACTATAAATCAAACTATACCATCAAGAAAAAAAAGATGAACCAGCTGTGGAGTCCAGTCCTTTTGGTCTCCCTCTTCAAAGAGGCAAGTCTCAAATGTTAACTTCAGCTAAGGAAGCCCCTGTAGATAGATTTATTTGTTTGTTTTTAACTTTCCAACTGAGCTATGGCTGGCCCTCTTCAAAGGATCAACTTTTGCTAAAAGGCCCGAGTGGAAATTTCTATGGCTGAATGACATTATATGGCTGTAAGCCCCCTAGACTCACTTTGGCAAGATGGGCAGCATAGAGGTCTAATAAGTAAGTAAGTAAGTAAGTAAGTAAGTAAGTAAGTAAGTAAGTAA
>BLBF01000041.1:4323104-4344784 GCA_015471245.1 Laticauda colubrina
TAAGTAAGTAAGTAAGTAAGTAAGTAAGTAAGTAAGTAAGTAAGTAAGTAAGTAAAATCCAATCCCCCCGAAGAGTTCAAAGGCTGGAACAGATGTTGTAACAACTTTAAAGCAACTTTAAAGCATGCATAAGTGCACCAATGTGCCTACCGTCCCTGTCCTATTGTTTCTTTTTTCTTTTTTTCTCATATGTACCCATTTCATGTATTCATAACTATGTTTATACTTATACCTGTTATCTTATAAGTTCTTGACAAAATAAAATAAATAAAATAAAACTGAAACCACAGCTGACTCTTCTTTCCTGGATTCTGATTTATGGAAGGACCTAGCTAGGTGGGAATAATTTGGTACAAAGGACAATCATCCTATTCAGGCAATACACTCCTTGGGGGACATCTTTGTGCTTCCCCAAAGTTGCAGTTGATTTCCTGATGGAAACCAATTGCTATTACTGGACTTCCCCTTCCTTCTGTGAGAAAGCCAGGAAGTTTTTTTGTTCTTTCCATGAACTTCTCCAGAGACTTCTAAGCAGTAGATAATAGGCCCCTTTTTAGTACACCCCTACCTCAATATATCAGTATTTCCCAGTGGAGCTTTTACAGGTTGGATGATCTTCCCCAAGTCCCATGTCTCTTACATTCATTTAGAAACAACTGAAAAAGCAAAGGGCCTCAGCAAATGTCAGTGAATATATACAGCCATGAATTCATAGTTTGGAGAACAGTCTCCCTAGCTTTATGTCTTGCTGTTGGGTTAGGACTCCACTAGCACATCTAAAAAGCCAAGATAAGGAAGTTTATTGCAGAACAATTCCTAGCAATCTGTAATTCCAAACTGAGTGATGAAGCAGAATTCCATAAACATTGAGGCCAGAGGTGGTATTCAGCAGGTTCTGACCAGTTCTGCAGAACCAGAAATTTTGAGTAGTTCGGAGAACTGGTAGCAGAAATTTTGAGTAGTTTGGAATACTACTTCTGACTGGCCCTGCTCCATCCATTCGCTGCCTCCTGAGTCCCAGCTGATCGGCTGGGTCTCCTTTTGTTGCCCTGCCCTTGAGAATAGAGCTGGAAAGCAGGTTAGTGAGGTGGGGAAGCAATGGGATTTTGTAGTAACCTTCCCCCAGACGAAGGGAGGGAATGGAGATTTTACAGTATTCTTCCCCTGCTATGCCCACCAAGCCATGCCCACCAAGCCACACCCACAGAACCAGGAGTAAAAAAAATTGAATCCCACCACTGAATGAAGTCCATCCTCAAGACAAGGGGTATTTAGAATGAGCTGGGAGAAGAAACGGATAGGATGTGTCTGAATGATGCTGTGGGGGAATTCAGGGACTAATAATTTAGTACGGCTGGAGGAATATTTTAGCTGTGATATCAGGGATGTGGAAAGAGTGAATTCTGTAGGTCACAACAGCTATCAGGTCTTAAAGCTATCCCTGTGGGCAGGAGTATAATAGCCAGGACAAAACCATCCGCTCATTTTTTCTGATTTAAAAAGAAGTATAAGGGGCACAATGGTACTTTAAATGTTGTTCAGTGTAATAAAGGTATATTCAGATAGTCCTCAACATACAACCATTTGTTTAGTGAGTGTTCGAAGTTACTATGACACTGAAAAAAGTGACTTATGACCATTTTTTCACACTGATGATTGTTGCAGCATCCTAGGGTCACATTATCAAAATGTGGATGCTTGGCAATTGACTCACAGTTATGATGGTTGCAGTGTCCCGAGGTCATGTGATTACCTTTTTCAAACTTCTGACAAGCAACATTAATGGGGAAGCCAGATTCATTAACAAATGTGTTACTAACATTAACTGCAGAGGTTTGGTTAACAAACTGTTGCAAGAAAGGTTGTAAAATGGGACAAAACTCACTTAATAATTGTCTTGCTTTGCAATATAAATGTTGGGCTCAATTGTGGTTGTAAGTCGAGGACTACCTGTATCTCATTCTTACAAATCTCATTTTTATTTATTTTTTATTTATTATTTTTATGTCACCCATCTCCACCACAAGGTGACTCTATATGGCTCATCTTGTGCCCTCCCCCCAAAGCCAAAATCTTTCAGAGTCAATACAGACCTTTAAACTATTAGAAATATATTATGGACAATTTGTTTGAGTAATTGTAATATTGGCTCTGATTCTCCTTTCGTGTGACTAAATTGTTTGTCTTCCTAGTGGCCTAAACCTGTTTCTGTTTCCCTTTTGAGATTGTTATTGCCTTCTTTGGATTGATTTCAAGGTTATAATGGTTTGTTGTTTGTTATTAGGCTTTTTTCCATATTTTGCTTTTGGATGTTCCTGTTCACTGCCTTGCTGAATCATGGAAACAAATAAATAGAAAAGGTTCATGGTTCCAGACTCAGTTATTTATTTATTTTTCCACAGTGTATCAGTTGCTTCAATTGAAGCTAAGTTTCAGAAGCATATAGTTCCTATCTTTCTAAACTTACATTGAAACAAAACAGTTAACAAAGGAAAAAAGTAATAATAATCCAAAAAATGATCAACAAACAATATGTAAAAACTAAGAATAAACACAGAAGCATTATGGTAATTGTTGATTGTGTTTGTTTGATATTGTCCCAAAGGTGCTTTTCCAAGAAGCTTCTTGGATGAGAAGTGAAACGTCTTCAAAGAAAAACAGAAAGTCCAGTTGCCTCTTGAAAAAGCACCTTTGGGACAACCATGATCTGGAGGACTGAGAATCTCCATAGTCATTTGTTTGCTATTGTATTAGCCAATGAGTGAAATAAACACACACACACACAAATGAGTTTTTATTTTAGACATTTTATGGAAATACTTTATTTCTTTAGTTATTTTTTAGTAAGAGGGGCAAAAATGGAAGGTGAGATGAGGATAAGGGGCTGAGATTAGCTATCTGTAAACAGAAATATAAGGAGGTAGAACATATATATTTATTTGTCAAACATGTACAAGATAACAAGTGTAAGTATGAACATAAACAAGAACAAAGGGAGTAAATACAGATAAATTGGGACAGTAAGACAGGGATGGTAGGTACGCTGGTGCGCTTAAGCACACCCTCTTTAATGTCCTCTCAGGAATGGGGGTGAGGTCCACAGTAGACAGTGTGAGGTTGAAGCTGTGAGGGGTTGTATATATGTATACAACTTTATATGTATACAAAGTATATATGTTATATCGGCTTAATGTATTTATGCTGTCTCAGTCTAAACTCAATTTATGAGGCCTTTCTTGAATGAGGATAATTAATTACTGTTGTCAAGAAAAAGGAATGGATCTAAGACCAATGAAAGTAACCAATACGAGTGACTGTATTTGATGATTCTTCTGGAGAAATTAGCCCTTTAAAAGGTTCTTTAATGCCTCTGGGCTATTGAGCAAGACTTTTGCAATGTCTGGGATTCATTTAGCCTAATTTGAATTACATAGTTTACTTGTTTATTTAGCAGTTTATGATTATTATATCACTATAAACTTTTTCAGTAAATCAACTTTGTTGTTCAGCTGAACAAACTGTGTCCACAGTTTATAATGATCTGTTTTCTTTATTCATTAGTGCTAATAAAAGCTTTGAACCTTGGTGTTCTAATCCCCCAAAAGCAGACCTTGTTTACCTCCTCACTGAAGCTTCATTACAGCAAAAGTTTTATCAGTTTGTAATTGTCACACAGTGAGTGATTCCCAAGTGATAACCATTAAAGAGGTACAAATTGTTTGTTAAACAAACTGCTTGTTTCCTGTTCTGGGGAGAAATACATAACCTCTGACAATTCCCACTTGGAGAAGGTGAATCCAAGAGACTCTGTTGACTGCTGGTAATATATACATTTGTACAGAAAGGATAGACAGAACAAAAGTGTCTGTTGAATGAAAAGCTAATTTTTATTGCAGAATATATTAACAATACATTTTTGTGCACATCTATTGTGTGACATATTTGTTAGGCAAATGGAAAAGTGTTAGTAAGTACTGAACAATGCTCTACCATATATGAGGTTTTGTGCTGCTTCTAACTTTAATTAATAAGCTGCCTTATTTTGACTCTGTATTATATAAAATCATGGTTCCATACCCACCAAACACAGACATTTAGATTTTATTAGATTTATATATCTACATGGGTTATACAATACGGGAACTGACTGTGGATATCCACCAGGTTTTCTGTCCATTCTGAATGTTTAAAAAAAAAACAATTGTTTTTAAATTAAAATAAATAAGAAGGAAGCCATGTAAAGCCCATGTCACACTGCCCAATGGATGCAAAAAGGACACAGCGGACGAGCAAAATGTTCCATCCGTTGTTATCTGCTCTCAAAAGGGGCAAAAATTTGCATAACCGGAGCGGAAAACACGGACGTGGGGAGGATGCAGGGAGGATGGAAAGCGGATGCGGAATGGAAGCCCAGCGGATGGGAGCAGATGGCAGCAGATGGCACATCCGCAGGGCTTCCGGGGGGCCTCAGCGAAGCTGACACGGAACGGATGAAGCGGATGCACAGCGGATGCGGAACGGAAGAAGCGGATGCACAGCAGATGCAGAGTGGAAGCCTAATGGATACCTGGCGTTAATTGCGCATGCGGGGAGGATGCATTACATCAGCCCCACGGATATAACGGAAGCAGCTCGGAAGCAGGTCGCCATTCAGAGGAAAGACCTGCTGCCGGATGGATTGGCTGCCTTGCCTGCCCTGCCTGCATGTCTGCCTGCCAGCCTTGCTGCCAGCCTCCCTGCCAGCCTTGGTTCCTGCCAGCCTCCCTGCCAGCCAGCAACCCCACAACCATGTGGAAGCACAGCAAGCCTCAGCCATCTGCTGCCAGCCCTTGCAAGAGGGACAGGGCTACCATCCCGCCCCCTGGCCCTCACTCTGGTTCTGCTGGGGCTTCTGCAGCACGGGCTCGCTCTTCTGGGGCTGGGGCTTCTGCTGCTTCTGCTTCTGGAGGAGCTGATGACAAGCATTCCAGCACAGGCCACCTCCACAGCACCTGGACCCTTCACCCCTGAGACTGAGCGACCAAGAGGAGTGACCAAGAGAGAGACCAAGAGGAGAGACCAAGAGACTTATTTTTGTCTTATAGCTTCTTGTTAATAAAGTCTATTTTTGATTCACACACTTGCTTCATTTCTTTTTTTTAATAAAGTCTTCGTGGAAACTTTTAGAAATGGTTTAAGCCTTTGCTTGCTTGTGGGATGGGTAAGGATAATTTTGGAATGGGTTAGGATACCTGTGGGATGGGTTAGGATAGCAGTGGGATAAATAAACCTCCAGTGCAAGCATAGTGGGACTGTATGGTCCATCCTCCCAGGTGCCACACCTATGGCCCTTTATTATCAATAACGATATAATCAATCATCCACACATGTCAACACAAACACAACTCTTTATTAAACGCCCTGTTCATTGTAGGCCAACCAAACATACATGGCCCAATCTCATCTGTGTGATGAGACAGTCTGAAGGAAGCATCCATTAAGCATCTACCATCCTGTCTTGCCACTCCACCGCTCCAGCTGGGGAGTTGCACCAGTGTTTCAAGAAGTTGCGCTGCTTCTTCGCCTCACGTGAGGCTCTGTTGGGGCCTTGCACATCCCCAGTGTCGATCAGGTTTTGCCCTCCATTCCCCAGGCTCCATGTCCCCATTGCCTTGTTGACGGTCCACAAGCCTGTTCTGCAAGACTGGGTAGCGGGTGCGCATGATATTGTGCAGGATGCAGCAAGCTTCCACAATCCTCCTCATGGTCTCTGGGCGATGCTGCATGGTGGTGAGAAGTACCTGGAACCTGTTGGCCAGGATGCCAAAGGCGTTCTCCACCACCCACCTTACCCTGAACAGCCTGCAGTTGAAGATCCTCTCTTCACGGGTGAGGTATTTGGAGGTGTAGGGCTTCATGAGGTAGGTTGTGAGGGAGAAGGCATCATCCCCCACGATGAAGTAGGGCACATCTTGTGTGTTGTTGGGCAGCGGGTCTGGATCTGGGAAGCCCACCATGAGGTTGCCTTCCAGCCCCTCCTTGAGGTGACTGGCGTTGTATACCTGGGCATCTGAAGATGAGCCGTTGCCTGAAGCATCGATGTACATGAACTTGTAGTCAGCATCGACCATGGCGAAGAGGATGATGCTGAAGAAGTCCTTGTAGTTGTGATAAGAGGACCCTGAGTTGGCTGGCGCTTTGCAGGCAACGTGCTTGCCATCGATGGCTCCAACAGTGTGGGGAAAGTTCCACCTCTGATACCACTGCTCTGCAACTTTCTTCCATCCTTCTTCAGGGGAGGGGCACTGGAGGAGCTCCTCCTTGTATTCTTCGATGATGGCCTGCATCACTTCTCTGACAACAAAGCTGATGGTGCTGGGTGGCATCCTCCAGCCGTACTGCATGCTCCTGTAGATGGTCCCTGAGGCCAGGTGGCACAGAGTGAGTGCCACCTTGAGCCCAGGTTCCGGGCTGGGCCGGAAGCTGGTGTTTGCCTTTGTCAACCTGGGTTGACCACTCCACTTTGTCAAACATGGCTGGAGGCATCCTCATAAAGTTCTGGAACGCCTGAGTGTCTTCGCTCCTGAGCTCCACCATCAGCTTGTTGTACAGTCCGTCCTCTGCTCTTCTGGCAAACCATCTTTGGACCCAGACTTTTTTTGGGTGCCTCCTTTTCTTCCCATAGTAGAGTTCACAGAGCCTGTAGATGATTTTGCACTGTTGCAGAAGGATGGTGGCTGCCGAAAGGACTTTGTCACAATCCACGGTGGACATGACTGGATGCTGTGGAAGAGGAAGAGTCAGATGAAGGCTGCAGAGGTCTGCACAGCTTGGCTGCTGTTCTGAAACTGAGATGCAGGCGAGTTGCTCCCCCTTTTTATAGGCAGTGTAGGTGTCCCTTTGCATCCTCTAGGCATCCTCTAGACATCCTGCAGACATCCTTAATATCCGAGATAGGTCCCCTCTGCGAACGTTTTTTCCGTTTTAAACACTTTGTTTCCATGCTGCATCCGTTCTGCATCCATTCTGCGTCCGTTCTGCTTCCTCCCTGCGTCCAAGCGGATGCGAGTTGCGCGGATGTGGAAAATCATATGTTACAACATCTTACCAGTTAATGAATATTTCAGCTTTAACAATGTGATCAGAAGTCATGTTGGATGGCCCATTGAATTAAATAAGGAAGTGTGTCTCAAACTCAGTAGCTCTGCTTAATAAGAAAGTGTTCCAGTTTGTGCACAAGAGAAAAAAAAAACATGATGAGGCTAGAACAATGAGGAATTGTAATAAGGTGCTGAGGTGTCAGAAACTGTGTAACTGCTTTTGCTAGATAGGGAGCCAGCATAAACCTTCGAAATATATGTGTCAATTTGAAAACAGCAAGAATGTGAGCCAAGCCCTCGTATGAGGGGGCCGACAGTTAGGGTATAAAAATGCTGCCTGAATTTTGCTCTGGGTTCCTTCAATGCCTGAGGGAACCCGTCTCTGCAGACACGTGAATAAAACCTTGTTTTCCTTGGATCAATGAATCTTTTGGTGGTTTTTTATCTGCTTCTACTTCACAACAACAACAACATTAGAGCGCACAACAAATATAAACTGAATGTAAACCACTTCAAACTCGATTGCAGGAAGTATGATTTCAGCAACAGAGTGGTCAATGTCTGGAACTCACTACCTGATTCTGTTGTCACCTGCTCAAACCTCCACTCCTTTACCCTCAAACTAACCTCTATTGACCTCACCCCATTCCTAAGAGGTCTGTAAGGGGCGTGCATAAGCACACAATCATGCCTACCATCCCTGTCCTATTGTCCCTAATTATTAGTTCCTATTTCTTGTATTTAAACTTATGTTTTTTCTTATTTCTGTTAAGCCCCTGTCACACTGCACCAACGGATGCAAAGAGGATGTAAAACGGAGAAAAAAGCTTGCCATCCATTGGAAAACGCGATGTACTCACTGCCTCCATTTTGCTTCCTCTCTATCCATCCATCATCCGTTTATTGACGTTTCATCCGCTCAGAAAGTTTTGAGCTGCTCAAAACTTTTGCGCAGAAAATGTATCCAATTCGTCCATTCTGCATCTGCTACGCATCCGCTATGCATCTGCTATGCATCTACTATGCATCCGCTATATCCGCTAGGCATCTGTTCCGCATCCGCGCAACTAGCATCCGCTCGGACGCAGGGAGGAAATGGAACGGACGCAGAACGGATGCAGAACGGATGCAGCACGGAAACAAAGCGTTTAAAATGGTAAAAACGTTCGCAGAGGGGACCTATCTCGGATATTAAGGATGTCTAGAGGATGCCTAGAGGATGCCTAGAGGATGCCTAGAGGATGCAAAGGGACACCTATACTGCCTATAAAAAGGGGAGCAACTCACCTGCATCTCACTTTCAGACCAGCAGCCCAGCTGTGCAGACCTCTGCAGCCTTCATCTGACTCTTCCTCTTCCACAGCATCCAGTCATGTCAACTGTGGATCGTAACACAGTCCTTTTGGCAGCCACCATCCTTCTGCAACAGTGCGAAGCCATCTACAGGCACTGTGAACTCTACTACGGGAAGAAAAGGAGGCGGCCAAGAAGCGTCTGGGTTCGAAGATGGATTGGGAGAAGAGCAGAGGACGGACTGTACAACAAGCTGATGGTGGAGCTCAGGAACGAAGACACTCGTGCATTCCAAGCCTTCATGAGGATGCCTCCAGCCATGTTTGACAAAGTGGAATGGCTGACACCCAGGTTGACCAAGGCAAACACTAACTTCCGGCCCAGCCTGGAACCTGGGCTCAAGGTGGCAGTCACTCTGCGCCACCTGGCCTCAGGGACCACCTACAGGAGCATGCAGTACAGCTGGAGGGTGCCACACAACACCATCAGCATTGTGGTCAGAGAAGTGGTGCAGGCCATCATCAAAGAATACCTGCAGGAGCTCCTCCAGTGCCCCTCCCCTGAAGAAGGATGGAAGAAAGTTGCAGAGCAGTGGTATCAGAGGTGGAACTTCCCCCACACCGTTGGAGCCATCGATGGCAAGCACGTGGCCTGCAAAGCACCACCCAAGTCAGGCTCCGCTTATTTCAACTACAAGGGCTTCTTCAGCATCGTCCTCTTTGCCATGGTCGATGCTGACTACAAGTTCATGTACATCGATGCTTCAGACAGCGGCTCATGTTCAGATGCCCAGGTATACAACGCCAGTGACCTCAAGGAGGGGCTGGAAGGCAACCTCATCATGGGCTTCCCAGATCCAGTCCCCTGCCCAACGACACGCAAGATGTGCCCTACTTCATCGTGGGGGATGACGCCTTCTCCCTCAGAACCTACCTCATGAAGCCCTACACTTCCAGACTCCTCACCCATGAAGAGAGGATCTTCAACTAAAGGCTGTCCAGGGCAAGGCGGGTGGTGGAGAACGCCTTTGGCATCCTGGCCAACAGGTTCCAGGTACTTCTCACCACCATGCAGCATCGCCCAGAGACCGTGAGGAGGATCGTGGAAGCTTGCTGCATCCTGCACAATCTCATGCGCTCCCGCTACCCAGTCTTGCAGAACAGGTTCGTGGACCTCCAGCAAGGCAATGGGGACATGGAGCCTGGGGAATGGTGGCTAGGGCGAAACCTGATAGACACTCAGGATGTGCAAGGCCCCAACAGAGCCTCACGTGAAGGGAAGAAACAGCACAACCTCCTGAGACACTGGTGCAACTCCCCAGCTGGAACAGTGGAGTGGCAAGACAGGATGATAGATGCTTAATGGGTGCTTCCTTCAGCCTGTCTCATCACATGGATGAGATTGGGGCATGTATGTTGGGTGAGCCTACAATGAACAGGGCATTTAATAAAGAGTTGTGTTTATGTTGACATGTGTGTATCATTGCTTACTAATGAAGGGCCAAAGGTGTGGTACCTGGGAGGGTGGACCACACAGTCCCACTATGCTTGCACTGGAGGTTTATCTATCCCACAGCTATTTAACCCATCCCAAAGGTATCCCTGCCCACCCCACTGCTATCTTAATCCATCCCACAAGCATTCAAAGGCTTAAACCAATTCTAAAATTTTCCACCAAGACTTTATTACAAAAAAAAAGAAATGAAGCAAGTGTGTGAATCAAAGATAAACTTTATTGAACAACAAGCTGTGAAACAAAAATGACCCAAGTCAAGTGTCCAAATAAAGTCCACAGGTAGCCAGCTACCCAGTCTCTGGCACTCTTATTGGTCACTCGGAGGTGTGCCCAGTCTCAGGGGTGAAGGGTCCAGGTGCTGTGGAGGTGGGTGGTGCTGGAGTGCTGGTCTGTATCATCACTGGGGTGCCTGGCCCCGAGAGGACAACAGGGGACGGTGTGTTGAGGAAGCTCTCAGACAGCTGGCTCAGACCCGTGATGCTGAGAGGTCCTTCCTCCATGCCATGGGGTGTCAGCCCCAGTACTGATGAGAGATGTACTGAGGCCGGGCTTGGCTGTGGGGTGGAGGAAGGAGTAGTGTAGTGGGGCTGTCTGGTCTGCAGCTGGGTGAGGACTGGCGTGGGTGGCATCACTGTCGTCGGTGGCATCATTGTCGTGGGTGGCATCGGTGGCATCAGTGGAACCGGTGGCAATGGCGTATTCCGATGACTCTGTGCCTGGACTGGGAAGGGCTGCTGCCTGTGCTGCTGGACCTCCTGGTAGCCATAGACCTGGTAGGTGAGGGCCTGTGGGAAGCCTTGGAATGGGAGGGACATCACCTGGAGTGGAGGTGGAGGAGCAGACCTGGACTGGGTGGGAGCAGGTTCCTCTGGATCTGGAGGGTTGTGAAGCAGCTTGGTGATCCGGTCCTTCACCACCTGGTACTGGGCTTCCTCGATGTTCCTGAGGGTCTGGTTGACATAGGTGAGGAAGGGCTTGCGGTTGGAGGATGAGGAGTCGGTGTGGACCAGCTGAGAGAGGAGATCTATGCTGGTGTGGATGGTGTCCCTGATCTCCAGCAGGACAGTGTGGCTCTGCCCCTCTTGCTGTCTGGCTGTCTGCCTTTCTGTGGAGGTGGAGCTGGGTGGTGGTGGATGCGGCTACGACTGTGGTGGACTCGATGTCTCCTTTCTCCCACCGCACCAGGGAGTCCTCCACATGCTCCACCACGGTTACAACAGCTGTCCGCGGGTTCTCCGCCGTGGCACGCTCCACAGAAACCTGTCTGGAGACAGGGACTGACTCTCGGCCGGAAGAGGACTGGCTCTCAGCAGGCTGCCGGAGATAGAGGGTAGACAGAGGGTCTGCTGGTGCTCCTTGGTGGTGGATCTCACCCTCCAGGAAGCTGCACCTGGCCATGATGTAGGTCTCTCTGTCCGTCAGCTTAACTGTGGCCTGGCCAGATTTCTTCAGGTGCAGCTTCCCGTACCAGGTGTGCATGTGCTTCCACCAGCCGAGGAGCACCTCCGAAGTGTAACCCATACTCTCCGCCCTCTCTCTCCAAGCAGCCTGCTTCCTTTTGGTGTCCCTGTACAGCCGGTGTCCCTTCCACCACAGATAGTCATTCTCTCTCAGCCACTCCAGCACCTCATCCTCATGTTCCTCCTCGATGAAGTATTGCCTCCTCTCCAGTCCCCGCATACGCCTCTTCCTCCCTTTGGCAGGACCAGATGGGCCCTCATCAGAGGGGCTCCCAGGTGGCAGGGACTGCTCCTCCACACCACCAGCAGCAGCAGCACCAGCAGGATCATCATCATCATCATCATCATCATCATCATCATCATCACCAGCAGGATCATAATCATCATCATCAGCAGCAGCAGCTGCAGCAGCAGGATCATCATCATCATCATCAGCAGCAGCAGCAGCAGCAGCAGCAGGATCAGCAGGACCAGGATCAGCAGCAGCAGAGTAAGCACCAGGAGCCCCAGCAGCAACAGCACCAGCAGCAACAGCAGGACCAGGAGCACGAGCAGGACCAGGAGCACGAGCAGGACGAGCAAGACCAGGAGCACGAGCAGGACGAACAGTACGAGCAAGTCCAGGAGCACGAGCAGGACCAGCAGGACCAGCAGGACCAGCAGGACCAGGAGCAGCTTCAGCAGAGTACGCAGCAGCAGAAGCACCACCGCCAGGAGCAGCTTCAGCAGAGTACGCAGTAGCAGAAGCACCACCACCAGGAGCAGCTTCAGCAGAAGCTCCAGCACCAGAAGAGCGAGCCCGAGCAGCAGAAGCCCCAGCAGAAGCAGAGTCAGGGACAGGGGGCGGGAGGGTGGCCCTGTCCCTCTTGCCAGGGATGGCGGCAGGTTGCTGAGACTTTTGCTTCTTCCCCATGGTTGTGGGGTTGCTGGCTGGCAGGGAGGCTGGCAGGGAGGCTGGCAGGCACCAAAGCTGTCAGGAAGGCTTGCACCAAGGCTGGCAGGAAGCCTGGCACCAAGGCTGGCAGGAAGCCTGGCACTAAGGCTGGCAGGAAGCCTGGCAGGAAGCCTGGCAGGAAGGCAGGCAGGCAGACATCCACCAAGGCTTGTAGGCAGGCTGGCAGCAAGGTTGGCAGGCAGGCAGAGAGCAAGGCTGGCAGGGAGGCTGGCCAGGAGGCTTGAAGGCAGGCTGGCAGGAAGGCTGGCAGCAAGGCTTGCAAACAGGCATGCAGGCAGGGCAGGCCAGGACTCGATGTATCCTGCAGCAGGTCTTTCCTCCGAATGCTGGCCATGTGCGAGCTGCTTCCCTTTATATCCGCGTGGCTTACGCAATGCATCCCCCCCGCATGCGCAATTAACGCCAGGCATCTGTTAGGCTTCCGCTTTGCATTCGCTTCATCCGCTGTGCATCCGCTGTGCATCCGCTCTTTCCGTTCCGCGTCCGCTTTGCTGAGGCCCCACGGAAGCCTAGCGGATGTGCCATCCACTCCCATCCACTTCCATCCGCTGGGCTTCCATTCCGCATCCGCTTTCCATCCGCTCTGCATCCTCCCCGCGTCCGTGTTATCCGCTTCGGTTATGCAAATTTTTGCCCCGAGAGCGGATAACAACGGGTGGAACATTTTGCTCGTCCGTTGTGTCCGTTTTGCATCCATTGGGCAGTGTGACAGGGCCTTTAAAGTGTAAGCTTTTGACAAATAAAATAAATAAATACATAAATGGACCCCTGAGGTATCAGACCTTAAAAATGGTGGATTGTTACAAACAATCCTTGTTTTAGGAATGTGCCAATCTTCCCAGAAAAAAGAAAAAGAAAACCGTGAATATAAAATGAAAGTATAACAAGCATTCTATGGAAATATATCAAGTTGAAGATAGGAAGTTCTGCAGCTTTTTTTTTTGGGGGGGGGGGCTTAAATTATTTGTGATGGGCTATATTCCCCCAGGATAGGCATTTTATAATAGTGCTTGTAATGTGCTTCCATAATTCTTGTGCCTGTGTGTGTGCCTGCCAATACACACACATATCCACTCCCACACAGAGAGAGAGAGATACATACATAGCTTATGGGCGATTTTCGGCCAGTCATAATATTTCAGCCAAACTTCCTGCAGAGGTGTGTTATGATGGAGAAAATTCCTGAAAAAAGAAATACGATATGAATCCAGCTATAAATAATCCAGTCTTCAAGCTGACATCAAATGGGTAGCTGTCACTGTACTCTCATTATGTGCAGAATTGTGCAGTTCCACACAAAGACTTTGCATCAGTTTGAAAGTGGATTTGGACCTTCATATTCTCATGACAGTAATAATGGAATTCAGCCAACTGCAGTGGAGTGGTTCAACTGCAGTGGAGCTGAAACCACAAGGAAAGTGGGTTTGTGGGGCAGGGAAAGTTTGTTTTATTGAGTTTATTGTTTTGTCTTATCTTGAGCAACCATGACTTCACTTCTGCATTGGAGGGAACTCTTGCCTTACTCTTTATTAGATTAGGCTTTTGCAAATTAAGCAAAATAAGGAAGGATTAAATTGATAATGCTTTGTCTTCTTTCCCCTTCTCTTGGATATGGGGGAACCAGCAACCAAGCCACCAGGCTGCTATTTTTGAAAACTTATTTTCCTTCATTTACTTTTCTGTAAAGCAAAGATAAGAAGGTTTGTATTGTTGCAAGGGCTACAGCTATTCAGGCAAGGGCAGTGCTTTTAGCTCTTTCTTCATGACCATTTCAAGCTGGCAAGAGTGCAGATAATCGTGGAGCATGCAAGGTATCTGCCTGGGGTGGAGGGATCCAAAAAGCCAAGTTGATGGTTGTGATTGCATAATTTAAGCCATCTTCTTGGCATCTTGACACACATTTATACAGAGTCCCCTATTTTAATGATTTAGAAGTAGAAATTGGGGCAGTCTGGAAGTGTTGGAAAATATAGTTTTGTTTTTTGTTGGAAATAAAATGAAATTCTGATCTGAAGAAGTTGAACATTATTGTGTTACATACTACATTATGTTCCAAATTCTACAGGTGGGAAAAAAGAACTTCTGC
Source organism: Laticauda colubrina (assembly GCA_015471245.1). NCBI lineage: Eukaryota > Metazoa > Chordata > Lepidosauria > Squamata > Elapidae > Laticauda > Laticauda colubrina. The sequence goes on from BLBF01000041.1 coordinate 4,337,493, forward strand.
TTGGTATGCATAACCCTACTGAGGAATGAATGAAATCTGCTAAGTAAAATGAGAACTTCCTCAGACACCTGTTGGAGATAGAGATGGAAGGAAGGAAGGAAGACTTGATGTTTTCATATGAAGTTGAGGATGGTACAGTATCTTATCACTAGTAATGAAATAAGACTCAGCTGCCCATCCATTTCTTAAGTTATTCCTGGTTTACTTATCAACTGACAGACAAAATTAACAAGACATGAAGATGGATTCTTCTGTACACCAAAGATGCATTATTTGAGACTGGATGGGTTCAAGTTGCAGTGAGGCATGGCTAACTCACATCAGGTCATCATATTGAGAAGGCTTGGAAAGGGGCTGTGTGATGACTGATAATCTCTGTACTAATCGCTATGATATGCAGTGCCCTCAAACATGGGCACTGTAATCTCACTGCATGTTGTCTCAATACAAACTGCTACATTTTGTTTAATGATAACCAGGTCTGCTGATATGGGTAATCTGTGTATCTGAGATGAGATCCAATTGTTATTTCAAAATGGCAGCTAAACTCACATGTAGGTATTGCATATCATCATTACAGTAAGCCATAACAAACTCTGGATGAACTGCCCAAAGTTGTTTGGCTGAGTTGGGCAGCTATAGAAATTAAATAAATAAATAATAAATACTTATCAAGAAACTGTTTCTTAGAAGAGACTGTACGAGGCAAGCCTTTCCAGTAATTCTGCTATAAAGAATGAAACTTTCCTTACTATTGTCCCAGCATCATATACTGTAGTGCAATGGTTAAATTATGTATTGCCTGAATCAGTCAGCCCAGAGCCTCCCACAGTTTCCATGGCAATAGCTCTTACATGGAAAAGCAGACTAGGCTGGTAATAAGCATTCTGATAGAAGGAAGGGAATTTAGTATACCCACGGTGGAGTCATTCTGTCACTATAGGGTAATAATAAGATTGGAAGACAGAAATATTCTGTCTTTGTAAGATAGACAACAACAATAGAACTTGGTAGGAAGAAACAAAAACAGATCTATATTTCTAGCACTTTAGACATTGCTAACTAATCCAACAATTTTTGCAAAGGATTATAAATGCAAAAAATATGATTTTATATATATATAAGGCAGACAGAACTAAAACTACACCATGATAACAAGACAACAGTTACTATCCTCAGCAGTAATAACAGGTTCAGATCAAGTAACCATGCTATCTTTACCAATAAGAAAAGCTTTTGCAGACACTTTGTCAGAATAAAAGGGAAAATGAATAAGCTTTTTGTCCCAAATGGGTGTTCCATTATAAAGGCAACATCATTAATTAGCTTCTTCTCGTTAGTGATAAAACTATTTGGATATTTTAGATAAAGGATCAGAAGGAAAGTTCCCTCAATAATCTTAGTGGTTAATGAGAAAAGAAAATAGAATGAAGCACTTTTTAAGATTCATCAATCATAGATGGTTTTAGGTCAGGGTAGGTCACTATTCAGTTTGGGGGCCTGAATTTCACTCTGCTATTGTTTCCAGTTCTTCCATGATACCTCAGAGAGAAATTTATCATTTATTGTGTCTACTGGATGAATGGTCAGTGGATGGAGAGGGGGAAGGAAGTAGACAATGTTCTGGTTTTTTTACACATTGAAAATCTTCCAATACTGTACTCCCAGAGTTAGAGCGGCATGGTGGCCTAATGGTAAAGACACTTGCCTCCCATTTGGAGGGTTGAAAGTTCAATCCTAGGCAGTGACAGAAGTTTCTCTCTCAGGGTACAAAGAGAAAACATTTGCTACAAACTCACACAGGCATCAGGAATGGCATCTGACCTGTAAACACTCAGCTTCATTCAGTTGCCCCAACTTTACCCTGAATTAAGAGATTACAGGGTTATAAAAAGAAAAAAAAACTTGTACTCACAGAGGTTGTGGAGGTTTTTAAAGAGATGCTGCTTTCTTCAGTTTAAAATGAAGTGCTATCTTGAACATCTGTCTAGCTCTGGAATGTCTGTGTGCTCCAAGTTGGGGAGGGCTACAAAATCCCCAATTCTTACTTTCCCCAATTACCCCAGTTATTTTTATTTATTAGGTTTATGTCCTGCCTTTTCTCCAGGAGCTCAGTGCAGTTTACATAGATGTTTCCCTTCATTGCCTAACCCGAATATCCAATAAGGTAGATCATATTGACACTGATTGTCCCCAAATGACCCATTACATTTCTGTGGTTGAAGATGAGCTGAAACCTCAGTCCCTCAAAGTGGTACCCCAATACATTAGCTACTTTACTAACACTGGCTTATTAAGCTTAACCCTCTTCATCTTTTTTTTTCCTGGAAAAAATATTTAAACTGCAAGCTGCTTTGGACTAATAAGGATAGTTGCCTTAATATAGAAATGGAATCTCGGGGTGGGATGTGATCAGTACAGTCCCATTGCTTTTTATCTGAGTCCTGATAATTACTCAAAGAGTTTGGTGGTGTTGGAAGAAATATCCTCCTGAGTTCAATTCCAAGGAGGGAAAAAGACACTGGAAACATAGAGGCTGTTTGGAAGGTTTAATGGTTGACAGGACCACATGCCTTGGAGCTCCAAAGTGAAAAGGATGATCACATGCTCCAAGGTGAAAAGAGAAGATCAAGAAGAAAGACCAAAATGCTGAGAAACCCTTATATAACCTCTGTTGAGCCCACCTTAGTGTTTCTTGTTCCTGTTGTGGAAAGGTAGCTTCATGAGGACAGTGGTGTCACCAAGGCAGGAAAAGACCAAAGGGAACATCAGGCCAGCCATAAAAAAAACTTGCACAGGAAAAGAAATCAAGTAAAAGGTATTGAAAGAAGCCCCCTAGATAAAAACCAAGTAATTAAAGCCCCTGTCACACTGCACCAACGGATGGAAACAGGATGTAAAACAGAGAAAAACACTTGCCATCTGTTGGTTAACGCGATGCTTCCGTTTTGTACTCACTGCATACGTTTTACTTCCTCTTTATCCGTCCAGGATCCGTCTATTGACGTTTCATCCGCTCAAAAGGTTTTGAGCTGCTCAAAACTTTTGCGTGGAAAATGTATCCAATGCGTCCGTTCTGCATCCACTAGGCTTCCGCTAGGCATCCGTTCTGCATCCGTTACGCATCCGATATATCCGCTAGGCATCCGCTACGCATCCGCGCAAGTCGATCCGCTCCAGCGGTAAACGGACGCAGGGAGGAAGCAGAACGGACGCGGAATGGATGCAGAACGGATGCAGAACGGATGAAAGCGGATGCAGCTTGCAAAGAAAGCATTTAAAACAGAAAAAACTTTCGCAGAGGGGACCTATCTCGGATATTAAGGATGTCTAGAGGATGCCTAGAGGATGCAAAGGGATACATAGTGGAAAACCTATACTGCCTATAAAAAGGGGGAGTAACTCATCTGGATCTCACTTTCAGACCAGCAGCCCAGCTGTGCAGACCTTTGCAGCCTTCATCTGCCTCTTCCTCTTCCACAGCATCCAATCATTTTCACCATGGATCGTAACAAAGTCCTTTTGGCAGCCACCATCGTTCTGCAACAGTGCGAAGCCATCTACAGGCTCTGTGAACTCTACTATGGGAAGAAAAAGAGGTGGCCAAGAAGCATCTGGGTCCGAAGATGGATCGGGAGGAGAGCAGAGTACGGACTGAACAACAAGCTGATGGTGGAGCTCAGGAACGAAGACACTCGTGCATTCCAAACCTTCATGAGGATGCCTCCAGCCATGTTTGATGAAGTTGTGCAGCAGCTGACACCCAGGTTGACCAAGGCAAACACCAACATCCGGCCCAGCCTGGAACCTGGACTCAAGGTGGCACTCACTCTGCGCCACCTGGCCTCAGGGACCACCTACAGAAGCATGCAGTATGGCTGGAGGGTGCCACACAACACCACCAGCATTGTGGTCAGAGAAGTGGTGCAGGCCATCATCGAAGAATACATGGAGGAGCACAACCTACCTCATGAAGCCCTACACCTCCAGACTCCTCACCCGTGAAGAGAGGATCTTCAAATACAGGCTTTCCAGGGCAAGGCGGGTGGTGGAGAACGCCTTTGGCATCCTGGCCAACAGGTTCCAGGTACTTCTCACCACCATGCAGCATCGCCCAAAGACCGTGAGGAGGATCGTGGAAGCTTGTTGCATCCTGCACAATCTCATGCGCACCCGCTACCCAGTCTTGCAGAACAGGCTTGTGGACCTCCAACAAGGCAATGGGGACATGGAGCCTGGGGAATGGAGGCAAGGGCGAAACCTGATAGACACTCAGGATGTGCAAGGCCCCAACAGAGCCTCACGTGAAGGGAAGAAGCAGCGCAACCTCCTGAAACACTGGTGCAACTCCCCAGCTGGAGCAGGGGAGTGGCAAGACAGGATGATAGATGCTTAATAGATGCTTCCTTCAGCCTGTCTCATCACACTGAAGAGATTGGGGCATGTATGTTGGGTGGGCCTACAATGAACAGGGCGTTTAATAAAGAGTTGTGTTTATGTTGACATGTGTGGATGATTATTACATTATTATTGATAATAAAGGACCATAGGTGTGGCACCTGGGAGGATGGACCGTATAGTCCCACTATGCTTGCACTGGAGGTTTATCTATCCCACAGATATTACTCCTCCCAAAAGTATCCCTGCTCATTCCACAGGTATCCCTGCCCATCTCACTGCTATCTTAACCCATCCCACAGATATCCTAACCCATCCTACAGGTATCCCTGCCCATCCCACAGCTATTACCCATCCCAAAGGTATCCCTGCCCACACCACTGCTATCTTAAACCATCCCACAAGCATGCAAAGGCTTAAACCATTTCTAAAAGTTTCCACCAAGACTTTATTGAAAAAAATAAATGAAGCAAGTGTGTGAATCAAAGATAGACTTTATTAACAAGCTGTAAAAGAAAAACGACCCAAGTCTACAGGTAGCCACCCAGTCTGTGGCACTCCTCTTGGTCACTCGGAGGTGTGCCCAGTCTCAGGGGTGAAGGGTCCTGGTGCTGTGGAGGTGGCTGGTGCTGGAGTGCTGGTCTGAAGCCCCACTGGGGTGCCTGGCCCCGAGAGGACAACAGGTGATGGTGTGTTGAGAAAGCTCTCGGACAGCTGGCTCAGACCCGTGATGTTGAGAGCTCCTTCCTCCATGCCATGGGGTGTCAGCCCCAGTACCGACAACAGATGTACTGAGGCTGGGCTTGGCTGTGGGGTGGAGGAAGGAGCAGTGTAGTGGGGCTGTCTGGTCTGCAGCTGGGTGAGGACTGGCGTTGGTGGCATCGGTGGCGTGGGTGGCATCAGTGTCATGGGTGGCATTGTTGGAATCGGTGGTATCAGTGTCGTGGGTGGCATCGGTGGCATCAGTGTCATGGGTGGCATCAGTGGAACTGGTGTCAACGGTATCGTTCGATGACTCTGTGCCTGGACTGGGAAGGGCTTCTGCCTGTGCTGCTGGACCTCCTGGTAGCCATAGACCTGGTAGGTGAGGGCCTGTGGGAAGCCTTGGAATGGGAGGGACATCACCTGGGGTGGAGGTGGAGGAGCAGACCTGGACTGGGTGGGAGCAGGTTCCTCTGGATCTGGAGGGTTGTGAAGCAGATCGGTGATCCGGTCCTTCACCACCTGGTACTGGGGTTCCGCCATATCCATGAGGGTCTGGTTGACATTGGTGAGGAATGGCTTGCAGTTGGAGGATGAGGAGTCGGTGTGGACCAGCTGAGAGAGGAGATCTATGCTGGTGTGGATGGTGTCCCTGATCTCCAGCAGGACAGTGTGGCTCTGCCCCTCCTGTCTGGCTCTCTGCCTTTCTGTGGAGGTGGAGCAGGGGGTGGATGTGGGTACGGCTGTTGTGGACGTGCCATCTGCTTTCTCCCGCCGCACCAGGGAGTCCTCCATGCGCTCCACCACGGTTACAACAGCTGTCCGCAGGTTCTCCGCCGTGGCACGCTCCACAGAAACCTGCATGGAGACAGGAGCTGACTCTCGGCTGGAAGAGGACTGCTCTCAGCAGGCTGCCGGAGAGAGAGGGTAGTGAGAGGGGCTGCTGGTGCTCCTCGGTGGTGGATCTCACCCTCCAGGAAGCTGCACCTGACCATGACGTAGGTCTCTCTGTCCGTCAGCTTAACCGTGGCCTGGCCAGATTTCTTCAGGTGCAGCTTCCCATACCAGGTGTGCATGTGCTTCCACCAGGCGAGGAGCACCTCCAAAGTGTAGCCCAGACTCTCCGCCTTCTCTCTCCAAGCAGCCTGCTTCCTTTTGGTGTCCCTGTACATCCGGTGTCCCTTCCGCCACAGATAGTCATTCTCTCTCAGCCACTCCAGCACCTCATCCTCGTGTTCCTCCTCAATGAAGTATTGCCTCCTCTCCCGTCCCCGCATACGCCTCTTCCTCCCTTTGGCAGGACCAGATGGGCCCTCATCAGAAGGGCTCCCAGGTGGTAGGGGCTGCTCCTCCACACCACCAGCAGCAGCAGCACCAGCAGGATCATCATCATCATCATCATCATCATCATCATCACCAGCAGGATCATAATCATCATCATCATCAGCAGCAGCAGCAGGATCATCATCATCATCATCATCATCATCATCAGCAGCAGCAGCAGGATCAGCAGGACCAGGATCAGCAGCAACAGAGTAAGCACCAGGAGCCCCAGCAACACCAGCACCAGCAGCACCAGCAAGACCAGGAGCACGAGCAGGACCAGGAGCACAAGCAGGATGAGCAAGACCAGTAGCACGAGCAGTACGAGCAGTACGAGCAAGTGTAGGAGCACGAGCAGGACCAGCAGGACCAGCAGGACCAGCAGGACCAGGAGCAGCTTCAGCAGAGTACGAAGCAGCAGAAGCACCACCGCCAGGAGCAGCTTCAGCAGAAGCTCCAGCACCAGAAGAGCGAGCCCAAGCAGCAGAAGCCCCAGCAGAAGCAGAGTCAGGGACAGGGGGCGGGAGGGTGGCCCTGTCCCTCTTGCCAGGGATGGTGGCAGGTTGTTGAGACTTTCGCTTCTTCCCCATGGTTGTGGGGTTGCTGGCTGGCAGGGAGGCTTGCAGGACGGCTGGCAGGAAGGCTGGCAGGAAGGCAGGCACCAAGGCTGGCAGGCAGGCTGGCAGGCAGGTAGGCACCAAGGCTGGCAGGAAGGCTGGCAGGCAGGGAAGCACCAAGGCTGGCAGGCAGACTGGCTAGCAGGGAGGCTGGCAGGCAGACTGGCTAGCAGGGAGGCTGGAAGGCAGGCTGGCAGCAAGGCTGGCAGGCCGGCAGACAGCAAGGCTGGCAGGGAGGCTGGCCAGGAGGCT
>BLBF01000041.1:4344794-4361700 GCA_015471245.1 Laticauda colubrina
GCAGGCCGGCAGACAGCAAGGCTGGCAGGGAGGCTGGCCAGGAGGCTGGGAGGCAGGCTGGGAGGCAGGTTTGCAGCAAGGCTTGCAGGCAGGCATGCAGGCAGGGCATGCAAGGCACTCGATGTGTCTGGATGCAGGTCTTTCCTCCAAATGGTGACCTGCTTCCAGCTGCTTCCCTTTATATCCGCGTGGCTTATGCAATGCATCCCCCTCGCGTGCGCAATTAACGCCAGGCATCCGTTAGGCTTCGGCTCTGCATCCGCTAGGCTTCCACTCTGCATCCGCTTCATCCACTGTGCATCCGCTGTGCATCCGCTGTGCATCCGCTTCATCTGTTCCGCGTCCGCTCTGCATCTGCTTCTTCTGTTCCGCGTCCGCTTTGCTGAGGTCCCCCGGAAGCCTAGCGGATGTGCCATCCACTCTCATCTGCTTCCATCCGCTGGGCTTCTGTTCCACATCCGCTTTCCATCCGCTCTGCGTCCTCCCCGCGTCCGTTCCTTTCCATGTTATCCGCTCTGGTTATGCAAATTTTTGCCCCTTTTGAGAGTGGATAACAACGGATGGAACATTTTTCTCGTCCGTTGTGTCCTTTTTACTAATGTTTTGCATCCGTTGGGCAGTGTGACCGGGCCTTAAGAAAACTTGGGAAACAAGGAAAAGAAAACCCTTACAAACACAGGACATGCCAAATCAGCAAAACAAACAGACAAAAGTTACAAAATAAATCACAAAGGAAACAAACAGAAGATTACTGCAAAACAAATAGGAAAAACCATTATAAAGCTAAAAGAGATAAGGAAAAAAACGATGATACTATCATGCTACCCCGCAGAGTTTATTTTCCGTGCCTCGCTAAGTTTGCCTTCTGGCAAAAAGTAAACTCTGACAGGATTTTAATATCTAAACATTAAACACTAAACGAACATTCATACACAAAGAGAGGAAGAAGGTATAAAAAACCAGGAACTTACCATTTGAAGTTAGCTAGCTAGCCCCAGGAATGCAGCCATGCTGTCTCTCGCCTTCCTGAAAATAAAAAGATCCAGCTTTCAAGCAGTTGTCTGTATCCTTGCGCCAGAACTCTCCCAGTGGGGAGAGATGCAAAAAGAATTTCACAAAAAGTGGGCTTTATTGCGAGATGACACAGGAAGACAAATTTGGCCTGATAGCGGTAATAGCGGTACTTTAGATCATAAAACCCTAAAAGCACTTAGAACACGCATTAAACCCAGCCAAATACCCTATTGTTACTGCTGGGCTGAAATGGCTAGGACAAAAAACCTGACCGAGGGAAAAGATCAGGAAAAACCTGAAACCCATTCCCTGGATGGACAAACTGAGGCACGGTTCATGGCTCCCCTTTTAAGAAAACCAGTGCCAAATAGGGGACAATTAAAATACATTTATACCCACACTCCCTTCTCTGCCTCTGACCTAGTCATCTGGAAAAAAGATACCCCAGCCTTCAGGGCTGATCCTCAAAGAGTAATTCAGACCCTGAAATCAATCATAGACAGCCATAATCCATCTTGGGGTGACATGACCCAGCTGCTACAAATCTTTCTAATGAAAGATGAGCTATTAAAACTATTTGAAAAAAACAGACCAAACAGCTAAACTACCAACTATCCTTGGACAGGCAGCCCCAGCCCGCATCGCATGGCCAGTACATCGCCCTGACTGGAACTACAATGATACCAATAATTGGGATGAATACACAAGAACAAAAAATAACTTATTAGAAGCTTTAGAGGAAATAGGCAAAAAGCCTCTAAACTGGTTTGAATTCCAAAGAACCACACAAAGTGAAAAAGAAAACCCTGATGCTTTTTGGGTCAGCCTGTAAGAAGCAGCTATTGCATATGCCCATCTAGACCTTAGCTGCCTAAAAGACCAAAGGATTTTAGCTTCAGCCTTCATGGACCAGTCCACCTTAGATATTAAAGAACATTTCCACCGCTTTGTCTCTAACTGGGCGACCTTAGACATAGCGGAGTTGCGCAGGATCGCTAACTTTGTCTATGACCAAAGAGACAAGTTGAAAGAGGAAGAGAAAGATAGAAAGAGATGAATAGAAAGACAGGAAGACTTGAAAATGTTTGCTGTAATGCAACATAATGCCAGACAAACGCCAGGTAGAACTCCCTATAATTCAAAGAAATGCTGGCATTTCAATAAAGCAGGGTGGTCGCAAGGCAGATGCCAGCATTGCTATAGGTGCGGACAGGAAGGGCATTTCAGCAGGCGATGTAGGTGACACCCCTCCCGCAACCGGTATCACACACCACCTAGAAACACGAGACCAGGCAATATTCCAATCTATTACACTGAGCAACAAAGTTTCAGTCACCAGACACCACCCAGCACTCCCTTTCCTCCAATAAACACTAACAATAGACATCAATGGGAGAAAAGGAGAGAACATGATTTACCCCTTTCTTGACTAGAACATGACAATGAAAGCACTGAATTCATGGCTACCCTTAACGGGCTGGCTATCCCCTTAAAAAACGGCCCAGAAGGGGAACCCATTGTTACTGTTCTTATTGGAGGAAAGAAATACAATTGCTTAGTTGATAACTGGAGCCACCTCCTCATTAATTACTGAACCACCATATAAAGATTCAGTGGCTGAAGGGGCTCGGGATAACATAATGGGAGTGGGGGGGGGGGAATAATCCCTGTAGAATTTACCCACAACATACCAATAGAACTAGACCTTTCACAATAGACCATGCATTTACTATTTGCTCCCACTCGCCACTATCCCTATTAGGAAGGGATCTCCTATGTAAAATGGGAGCTACCATAATTTGTGGAAAACAGGGGCTGCAATTAGAAATCCCAGGAAAATGCACTCACAAAACAATCATGCTGATAACCAAGAACACGGGGCTTCATGAGGATTTAAAAAGCCTACCACCCTCCTTATGGGGCTGGGATGCATCAGAGGTGGGACTACTTAAAGGAGCTACACCAGTTACTATCCAAGTAAAAAAGGGACCACTTCCATGCGTGCCCCAATACAAAATCCCCGCAGAGGCAATTCTCCCCATAAAGAAATTAATCCAAGCATACTTACAGCAGGGAGTTCTCATTAAATGTACCTCTCCCTGCAACACCCCCAGTTTTCCTATGAAGAAATCTACAGTAGATAAAGATGGAAACCCCATCTTTAGATTTGTTCATGATTTGAGGCTCATAAATTATCACGTGATACCTAGAGCCCCCATAGTGCCTAGTCCATCAACTATAATCACTGAGGTCCCAGCCTCAGCCACTTATTTTTCTGTCATCGATTTGTGCTCTGCCTTTTTTAGCATTCTGGTGGATCCAGCATCCCAATATCTATTTGCCTTTACCTGGCAAGACCAACAATATACTTGGACTCAATTACCACAAGGCTATACTGAGTCCCCCCCGCCCTATTTTCACAAATATTAAAGGCAGACCTCTCCTCTATTTCCCCACCACAGCAGTCTACCTTAATCCAACATGTTGATGATTTACTGCTGGCATCTCAATCCAAGCTAGCATGTAAAACAGATACCCTGTACTTACACAAAGCCCTGGCTGAAAGGGGGCACAAAGCCTCTCCTTTCAAATTGCAATATTTAAAACAAGAAATAGCATATCTGGGCTACATTATTGCACCAGGAATTAGAAGACTGGCCCCTAATCGAGTAGAAACTATTTTAGCCATGAAACCACCCCAGACAAAACGTCAAGTAAGAGCTTTACTGGGAGTACTGGGCTTCTGCCGCCCATGGATCCCCTCATTTGGAGAATTAGCCCAACCACTCATTCAACTAACAGGCAAAAACATGCCTGACCCCATTGAATGGTCCAAATCTCTGAACAAAACACTTCAGACCATGAAACAAACCCTGGCATCAGCCCTAGCACTCGGGCTACCTGACTATAGGAAACCTTTTACTTTATTCATCCATGAAAAATTAGGTGTTGCCTCTGGCGTTCTAACACAACCTTTTGTACACACACACCAACCAGTCGCTTATTATTCTGTAATCCTAGATCCAGTAGCTCAAGGGGCTGTCCCCTGCTTAAGAGCTGGGGCAGCTACAGTCGAACTGGTGAAACGATCTAAGGATTTGGTACTAGGACATCCACTATTGCTAAAAGTCCCCCATGAAGTTTTTGCAATTCTCTTAAAGAGCCAGACACAAGCCTTTACTCAGCAGCGTTTGGCTCAATATGAAGCTGAACTTTTTACCTCTGATCACATTACCTTTGAAAGATGTAATACTCTAAACCCAGCTACCCTGCTCCCCACAGAACAGGAAGAAGACAATCTCCATGATTGCCTCCATTGAGTGCATGATGCTGAACTACCCCGCTCCAATTTAACAGATACACCGCTACAAAACCCCAACATTGAACTTTTCACAGATGGTTCCTCTTATATGCACCAGAACAAAAGAGTAAAAGGAGCAGCTATAGTCTCTCTACAAGAAATTATCTGGGCTACCCCCCTTCCTCCTTCCCATAGTGCCCAAGCAGCTGAGCTTATAGCTTTAACGAAAGCTTGTGAAACTGCTAGAAACCGATCTACCAACATTTATACAGACTCCAAATATGCTTTTGGAGTCTGCCATGCAACAGGAGCCCTGTGGAAACAACGGGGGTTTTTAACTTCAGCAGGACAACAAATAGTACATGCATCATTAGTAGCATGTACATGCATCATTATCATTAGTAATTCAAAAATTTTAGAAGCCATCCAATTACCACAAGCGCAAGCAGTCATCCATTGTAAAGCCCACCAAACAGATGACTCTACAATAATGAAAGGAAACCAATATGCAGATGCAACAACCAAATGGGTGGCAACCAAACTTCTACCTCACACCATCATCACACCAGCCTGAACAACAAAACCAGAAATATCATACATGCAATTTCTAGACAAAGGGGAATCTGACCAATGGGAAAAGAAATTTTCAGCAGTTTTTGACCAAGGATTTTGGAGAGTCACAGATGGCAGACCAATAGCCCCACAATGTTTCCTTAGGCTAATCTGCCAAAAATTATATACAAAGGGACATTGTGGCACACAAGCTATGGTGGATGCCATCAGGAGGGTATGGTATGCACCTGGAGCCTATAGTGAGGCTACAAGAATAGCCACAACATGCCAAACCTGCCAAGCAAATAATACCACCTCCAGAAAAACAATTCATGAATGAGGAAGAACCTGGGTACAGAAACCATTTGAAAAGATCCAAATGGATTATATACAACTACCTAAGGCAAATTGGTATCAATATGCTCTTGTCTGTAAGGACCAACTAACTCACTGGGTAGACGCCTTCCCATGCCTCTATGCTACTGCCCTAGAAACAGCCAGGCACCTCCTTAAGGATATTGTGCCTAGGTTTGGGGTCCCCACCATTCTGGACATGGATAGGGGAAAAAATTTCATAGCACAAGTCCTCACACATACATTTCAGGCCCTAGGCATTACTCAAAATCTCCATGTACTCTATTCTCCCACTTCCTCAGGAGCCATGGAGAGAGCTAACAGGGAGATAAAAACTCTACTGGGTAAACTTTGTCAGGAGACACACTTCTCCTGGCCACAAGTGCTCCCAATTGCCCTCTTTTATCTCAGAACGAGACTAAGACAGGACATAGGTATTTCCCCCTTTGAAATAATTTTTGGTTGGCCTCCTGATACCTTACAAGGTCTCGATCCTCATTCCCTCTGCCTAGATAGGGGGGATATGATTCTCTCTTCTTATCTTGCAGGCCTGCAAAAGCGACGACAGATCTTCTGGACCCAGAGTGCATTGTCTCAGACCTTACCCCTGGAAGAAGCCCTGCATCCAAATGAACTGGGAGATTGGGTGTGGATCAAATTCTTCACCAGAACCTCACCTCTACAACCCAGGTGGAAAGGACCCTATCAAGTTTTACTGACTACTCACACTGCCATTAAGATCGCAGAACGAGACTCTTGGATACATTGGACACATGCAAAGCCAGCAGTCACAGACCACAGCCAAACTCCATCACAATCAATCCCACCCATCAAACTCAAGAAAAATCCAGACACAGATCAATGGACACTTGCAGCATTCTTCAACACCATTGAACCAAACAACTCTGAGGACCCAAGGGCAATCACTGAATTACACAAAACTGGACTCCCAGGTGCTGAGTTATAACACTCTATTTATATATATGTGTGTGTGTGTGTGTGTGTGTGTGTTTGTGTGCTGTTCAGCTTCCTTCGGGTATTATCCCACATCATTGTAGTGCTTTTAAAGTTGTAGCAACGTTTCAGCAGAATCTCATCTGCCATCATCAGGCTTCTGTATTGAGTTTGTATAGAAACTCAAAGTTTTATACAAACTCAATACAGAAGCCTGATGATGGCAGATGAGATTCTGCTGAAACGTTGCTACAACTTTAAAAGCACTACAATGACCTGGGATAATACCCGAAGGAAGCTGAACAGCACACATGTAAGTACCCGCGAAAACTTATATATAAAACTATATATAAATTTTTTACCTTCTCCATTTTTTCTTTTTTTTTCTTTTGTATTTTTTTTAACAAAGAAGAGACTTTCATAATTTTTGACCTATATTTTTAAATATTTTCTTCCACATTGTACAAATAAAAAAAAAGAGAGGGCGGGAGGGAAGAAAATAAATCTACCAATGGGAAACATGAAATGCAATAGATTCTATGTATTATTATTTTCTGTAACAATTGTAATATTTTCAACACGAGCAACTGCGTTCCTGGAACCAAAGCTTATCCCAGAGAAAGTAAACATATGGGAATATTTAGCAAGAGAAATACTCAACACCACTAACTTTTGCCTAGCAGGAGGGAAATCAGTCAAGGATATCTTAACCACATGCCTAATGGGAGTAGCAACTAGGCCACATAACATCATTAACTACACCAGATTTAGAAACCTTCCTGACTCCTACAAAAGCATTTTTAGCTGGGACCACTCTACAAAAACCAAGGACCACACCAAGTACGCCCTACACATTACTGCAGTAACCACTTCTGAGAGATGCTTTAATGTCACTGGGTGCAGCTCACCTAGGATCACAGAATGCATTAGTCTTAGCAACACAGACCTAAAATGCAACTACGCAGAGACCATATCATTTTCATATAGTTACCTGAAGCTCCCACCAGGATGGTTTTTCCTTTGTGGCTTAAAAGCCTACTCATATCTTCCTGCAAATGCCACAAATGGCCCCTGCACCTTAGGAAGGTTAACCATGCTTATGCCATACTTACAGAGATGACACAGGAGAGCCTCTCCACAGACTCAGACAATGATTCCAAAGTCTCCCTTCCCACCAAAACAGAATACATCTCATTTGCAATATCTTTAGTAGGGGTACCTGGATTGGCAGTGCAAAATTCTAAAAATTTGAATAGACTAGCATGTACCCTGGCAAAAAGCTTGAATTCGACCTCCCATGCCCTGGATGCCCTTAACAGAGAACTGAGGGAGGTCAGAGAAGCCACTCTGGAGAATAGGGCAGCAATGGATTTCCTTCTCTTGAAGCATAACTATGGCTGTGAAACATTCAAAGGGATGTGTTGCTTCAATCTGAACAAAACCTCAGAACTCGTAGGGAGGGACATCCACCACCTGAAAGAGCTAGCTCACAATGTTGGCCAGGAATAATCATTCCTGGACTTTTCATGGCTCTTCTTATGGATGCCAGATTTCCATTGGCTCAAAATCCTCATCACAACCACAGTCACCATTTGTGTCTTTGGGGCCTTCATGTGTTGCCTCTGTTGGTGCATACCATCCTGCCTCCACTGCTTAAAGGCCTGTATTCCCTCTAAAAGGAGAAAATTAAAAAGGGGACAGGCAGCCATGATGATGATCCATATTGATCATCAAGTATACCCAGTATTCATCATCATGAATACCAAGTATACCCAGACATTCAATCCGAAACCATCCCTTAGGAACAAAAAAAATGAGGGATTATGGAAAGGGAACTTCATGAGGACAGTGGTGTCACCCAGGCAGGAAAAGCCCAAAGGAAACATCAGGCCATCCATAAAACAAACTTGCATAGGAAAAAAAATTAAATAAAAGGTATTGAAAGAAGCCCCCTAGACAAAGCCAAGTAATTAAGAAAGCTAGAGAAACAAGGAAAAGAAAACCCTTACAAACACAGGACATGCCAAATCAGCAAAACAAACAGACAAAAGTTACAAAATAAATCACAAAGGAAATGAACAGAAGATTACTACAAAACAACTAGGAAAACCATTATAAAGCTAAAAGAGATTAGGAAAAAAACGATGATACAATCAAGCCACCCCGCAGAGTTTATTTTCCGCGCCTCGCTAAGTTTGCCTTCTGGCAAAAAATAAACTCTGACAGGATTTTAATATCTAAACATTAAACACTAAACAAACATTCATACACAAAGGGAGGAAAAAGGATAAAAAAACAGGAACTTACAATTCGAAGTTCGCAAGCTAGCCCCAGGAACGCAGCCACACTGTCTCTCGCCTTCCTGAAAATAAAAAGATCCAGCTTTCAAGCAGTTGTCTGTATCCTTGCACCGGAACTCTCCCAGCGGGAAAATTCGAATCCTTGAAGAAAGGCACTTTCAGCCTTTCAACACTATGTAAGAAATGTATCCCATTGGCTGTCAGACTCCCAAGGGCGGGGGTCTTAGCTAACTTCATAACCTTTGCCTGGACCACATGGCTTCACCTGAGTGTTGGATGATACAATCTTCCCAGGCCAGATGGTGAGATGGGGAGACCCTTTATTATGTAGAATACTCTGGTCTAGGCCTTCATGGCACATTAGCAAAGGTGGAGGGGGGGGGCTGAGTTTCTGCTTCTCTGAGTTTCTACTTTACTCTTTTTAGGGAAAATATTCTGCCTTTTTAATATTTCCCAGGATATTTCATTTTTCTAGGAGAGGGATGGGTGCTAACATCCTACAGTGCTTTAGTAGGGTTTGAAAAAGGGGATAAATAATTAAATAAAATTGTACTTCCAGGCTTCATTATCTCCACTCCAAGTGATATCATATACATTGAATAACATGGAAAGAAAGGGAGAGTTTTATATTACATTAATAGACAACTTTCCCTAACAAAATGTTTTGATGAAAATGACAGACAAAAATGCTTAAATTCTTGTCTTGAGACAAATGAGTTCAAACCAAACTGGACCAAATTGAACTGAACCAAACCAAACCCACAATAACAAAATCAGAGCTTCTTCATCTTAGTTCACTCATAATTGTCTAAATTTTTTTGATTTGATTCTGAAGGATCATTCCCAAGAAATGTAGGAGTAAGAAAAGACTTTTAAACACAGACAATGTTTACATATACAACCTTACTATCCCTGACAATTGTCAAATACAAATTATTTTAATTAAAGTTAATTTAATTTAAAGAACCAGCTTATTCATTTGGAATTTTTGTTAAGGAATATGCACAGAGTTTCTGCCCAAAAAACAACCTTACCCAATGAATGAAATTCCTTAATGATACTGTATTTTATCTGACTGTATTGCACATATTTGCATAAGACAAAGAACAAGCAGTTTTATAGGTGACCTATGAATATTTGCCTATTTTCTGAGACTAAACTGCATACCTGTAGTGGTTCCAACACAAACAAATGCATATAATAACTGGATGCATTTGTGCATATAGGCAACTGCACATAATTCCAGCACTTGTTCACTTGACAAAAGTTGGGAATCCTTTTTTGCTGTAAACATTTGCAAGGATGTTAATTCAACCTCTTACAAATGACAAGTGAGACCAGAGTTGCATGATGGTTGCATAACACAACACTTGACTCTTAAGTAAAAGCTCTTCACAGGCTGTGATGAGGGACTTTTAGAATCACACCACTTACTGTGTCTTCTGTTATGTTGGTTCCTGGCATACTGCCACCATTAATCACTTGACTTCTTTAATTAGGTTAGGAATTTAAGGAACTGAAGAATTCTACTCCACTTACCCTGGACTAAACCATATTGAATTTAATGAACCTTGCTTCTGAGCACATACTGAGCATATACATACATCAGATTGAGTAGTCTTAAAATTAGGTGCAGTGTGAATACAAACTCTGTGCTGGCCAAAATATGACCTAATTTCCTATTTTTATCTTTTAATGATGGAAAACATATGGAAGGCACCAAAAGCATAGCAAGACACTTATGTTTTTCATATAAAGTAAAATGCAGCCTTTTAAAATTTAGCTTGTTAAAGATCTGAAAGATTTGGTGGATTCAGAATTGGTTAATGCTTGGGTACAGAATTATGAAGAAATCCCAAGGCTGTGGTAGACTTAAAATCGTAATGTTCAATTACTTCTGTAATTCTTAACAGGAAAACATCATGGATCTCTCTTCAGGGTTGTCAAACTGGCGGCCCACAGGCCAGATGCCTCATGCCCAGGCCACGCCCACCCCAGCTCCACAAATGGGAAAAATATCACAAAATGTCTCGTGATGGCAACGTGACGCAGCAAGTTTGACAACTCTGTTCTAGGTAGTCACTTGGAATCAGTTTTGACTTGAGAGTGTTTTTATCTTTAGAAACATACCTGGGTGGTCAGCACAGCTGATTGAAGGCATTTTTTTTGCCTAAGGGAAAGGAGATATTCTTCCCTCCAATTGCATATACAATCAATTACTTGAATCTTTAACACTATCCAGTTTCTGCTGCCTGCTTAATGGTAGGAGAGACTGAATGAAGGATTACCAGTAAATATGAAAAATTATTGAATGCTACAGTATGTGTCTACAAAATTGCAATCTAAGGACACTTTGTGTAGATGAAAATAAGCCAACAAAGAACTCAAAGGAAACTTAACACCTTACAATCTGGATATTTTCATTAACATCGTGGTTTAAATAAATACATAAATAAATAAGTAAATAGCATTGTTGAAAAGTGCCAAAATGCCTTTTCTTCGAGGATTCGATTTTCCCACTGGGAGAGCTTGGGCCCAAGGATACAGACAACTGCTTGAAAGCTGGATCTTTTTATTTTTTCAAGAAGGCGGAGGACAGCAAGAAGTCTGCGTTCCTGGGCTAGCTAGCTTCTTATGGTAAATCCCTGATTTTTTGTACCCTTTTCTCACTTTGTGAGTTGATTTTGTGTGAATGTTTGTAATTGTGCTTAATGTTTCAAATCCTGTTTGAGTTTTTTCTTTATTCCTGCCGGAGGGCAAACTCCTCAGGGTGGTTAGATTGTATTATCATTTTTTTCCTAATCTCTTTTAGCTTTATAATGGTTTTTTTTTCATATTTGTCTTGTGGCAATCTCCTGTCTGTCTCTTTTGTAATTTATATTTTTTTGTGTCTTTTGTCTGTTTGTTTTGCTTATTTGGTATGTCCTGTGTTTGTAAGGGTTTCTTTTTCTTATTTGTCCAGTTTTCTTAATTACTTAGGCTTTTGTCTATAAGGATTCTTTAATACCTTTTATTTGATTCCTTTTCTGATGTAAAGGCCCTGTCCCATTGCACTTACGGATGCAAAGAGGATGTAAAACATTAAAAAAAGCTTGCCATCCGTTGGAAAACACTATGCATCCGTTGTGTACTCATTGTATACGTGTTTCATATGCTCTATCCGTTGAGCATCCGTCCACTGTGATTTCATCCACGCAAGAGGTTTTGAGCTGCATAAAACTTTGTGAATGGATGAACTTTCCGCCGTGTACGATGTAAATCCGCGACATACAAGCAACAAATGTTCTATGTCCGTTTATCATCCATTAAACATCCGCTGTATCCTCTCTGCATCCTCTGGGCATCCTCGCAACTCACATCCGCTGCAGCTGAAAACAGAAAGAGGGAGGAAACAAAAGGTACACGGAACATCTACATAGTGTTAGTAGCACGGAAATAGAAAGGATGCTCAGTGAATGGTTTGCATATGATATACATCCACGCGGCATCCCCTTTCTTTCCTTTAGGCGTACGTGTTGCATCCACTTCATCTGCTATGCATCCGCTTTGCAATTCTCCCCCAGAACCCCTTCAGAGGTGTCATCCTCTTCCATCCGCTAGACTTCCTATGAACATCCATTTAACATCCCCGCTACATACTACCCACGTCTGTTCTTTTCCATTCTTTTCCATTCTATTTATGCAAATTTTCACCACTTTTTGGAGTGGATGACAACGGATGGAGCCACCCCTGAAATTTTGCTCATCTGATGTGTCCGTTATGCATACATTTTGCATCCATCAGCCAGTGGGACCAGGCCTTTGTTTGTTTTATGGCTGGCCTGTTTGAGTGACACTACTGTCTGTGTGAAGTTCCCTTTCCACAGCATATATCCATGCTTGGAATCAATCAGGTTGGAGCGGAAATAGAACAGTTTATGTAATAATATCCTGATACAAACCTAAACAGGGCTCTTGATAACTTTTAGGTTAGTTGAGGAAGATATATTTATTGTTTTTAATGAGTTTTATGAATCCACATTGATTCTGAGAACAAACTCTGTTTACAATTAAATTGGGTGATCAGCCTAATAGTGAAGAAGCTGGATTGTATACTGTAAAAATGGTGTTGGGGGGGTTATTACTGTGGTCTTCAGCTTTTGACTGCGATTCAATAATAAACCAACCAAAATTAATAGAACCTAATTTGAATGTACGTGGTATACAATGACATTCAAGGATAAGACTTTAACACAACATATATCTTATATTTGGAACAGCACCCGCTTTCCTTCTTCTCATCCCTCCTTCCTTTCAGCTCCATTTTGTATAGCATCGTGGTTGAGGAAGAATTATGAAGAATTTGAATCCTTGTATATTATTCTATAACCTTATTGTGGCTTATAAAGGCATTTCCTTAGTGTAGATTTTGAATAGAGCAAGGAGTATCTTTTTTGAAACTGGACCTTCAAATAAGGTAGAAATGAGGGAACAGAAAGGTTAGAAAGTTTGCTTGTCTATTTGTTGCGAGACTTGTTTCTCATTCTCATTCCAGTGTATGTTTCAAGCAGAACTGATTTCTAATCACTATCTGGTGAGGGTTTCTAAAATATATAGATGCTATGTCTCTTAAAGATCATTGCAAGACAATCTTCTCTCCTTACCTTTCCCCCACCACCAGGATATGATTTTCTCTTGTAGTCTCTGAAGAATCTTGAAATCTTCCAATAAGCCCTGACTCATAATTGAGCTATCTTTAGAAAAATCTCAATCAGGGTTTAAATGAGATTCAAACAATTAGTCCATGTTAGGAGGTTAGGGGATCATGGAAAATATGCTAATCATATGGAATTTAAAATGCGTTTCTCTTTCATAGTGTTCCAGTTTACCTTCACTTGTCAATGCTGTTTCATTTGGATGTTTAAGGAAAGAAGAATATACATCTGTTTTCTTTCTCTTTGAATGAAGGAAGAAACATAAATTTTGACTGAATAGATCTGGAGTACAGATTTCCAGGCACAATGTTGCTACATTTTGCTTGAAATATACTTCAAATAATTTCTCATAGATTCATTTGGTATTCAGAAATCAGTTTTTAATACCAAATATATATTTTGTATTGCGTATTTTACAGTAAATAAATAAATAAATAAATAAATAAAGTAGTTTAATCTCTTTCCCCTCATTATTTTTCCATTCAGAAACATGGAAAAAACTGCAATATCTTCTAGATTTATCAACAGTTGCAGTGTTCTAACTAAAGCCCCTGTCACACTGCACCAATGGATGCAAAGAGGAAGTAAAAAAAAGCTTGCCATCCGTTTGAAAACGCGATGTACTCACTGCCTCCGTTTTGCTTCCTCTCTATCTGTCCAGCATCCGTTTATGGACGTTTCATCCGCTCCAAAAGTTTTAGGCTGCTTAAAACTTTTGCGCGGAAAATGTATCCAGTTCGTCCGTTCTGCATCCGCTACGCATCCGCTACGCATCCGCTACGCATCCGCTACGCACCCGCTATTTCCGCTAGGCATCCGCTGCGAATCCACACAACTCGCATCCACCCGGCCGCAGGGACGAAGCGGAACGGACGCGGAATGGATGCAGAACGGATGCAGAACGGATGCAGAACGGAAACAAAGCGTTTAAAACGGAAAAAACGTTCGCAGAGGGGACCTATCTTGGATATTAAGGATGTCTAGAGGATGCCTAGAGGATGCCTAGCAGAAAACCTATACTGCCTATAAAAAGGGGGAGCAACTCGTCTGCATTGCACTTTCAGCCCAGCAGCCCAGCGGTGCAGACCTCTGCAGCCTTCATCTGACTCTTGCTCTTCCACAGCATTCAGTCATGTCCACCGTGGATTGCGACAAAATCCTTTCGGCAGCCAACATCCTTCTGCAACACTGCGAAACCATCTACAGTCTCTGTGAACAGTCCTACGGGAAGAAAAGGAGGCACCCCAAAAAAGTCTGGCTCTGAAGATGGTTCGCCAGAAGAGCGCAGTACGTACTTTACGACAAGCTGATGGTGGAGCTCAGGAGCGAAGACCCTCGGGCATTCCAGAACTTCATGAGGATGCCTCCAGCCATGTTTGACGAAGTTGTGCAGTGCCTGACACCCAGGTTGACCAAGGTAAACACCAACCTCCCGCCCAGCCTGGAACCTGGGCTCAAGGTGGCACTCACTCTGCGCCACCTGGCCTCAGGGACCACCTACAGGAGCATGCAATATGGCTGGAGGGTGCCACCGAGCACCATCAGCTTTGTTGTCAGAGAAATGGTGCAGGCCATCATCGAAGAATACAAGGAGAAGCTCCTCCAGTGCCCCTCCATTGAAGAAGGATGGAAGAAAGTTGCAGAGCAGTGGTATCAGAAGTGGAACTTCCCCCACACCGTTGGAGCCATCGATGGCAAGCATGTGGCCTGCAAAGCTCCAGCCAAGTCGGGGTCCACTTATCAGAACTACAAGGGTTTCTTCAGCATCATCCATTTCGCCATGGTCGATGCTGACTACAAGTTCATGTACATCGATGTTTCAGGCAACGGCTCATCTTCAGATGCCCAGGTATACAATGACAGTCACCTCAAGGAGGGGCTGGAAAGCAACCTCATGGTGGGCTTCCCAGATCCAGACCCACTGCCCAACGACACACAAGATGTGCCCTACTTCATCGTGGGGGATGACGCCTTCTCCCTCACAACCTACCTCATGAAGCCCTACACCTCCAGACTCCTCACCCATGAAGAGAGGATCTTCAACTACAGGCTGTCCGGTGGCAGTGGTGTCGCCTGATGACTCTGTGCCTGCATCTGTAAGGGCTGCTGTCTGTGCTGCTGGACCTCTGGGTAGCTGTAGCCCTGGTAGGTGAGGGAGTGTGGGAAGCCTTGGTATGGGAGGGACATCACCTGGGGTGGAGAAGCAGATCTGGACTGGGTGGGAGCAGGTGCCTCTGGGTCTGGAGGGTTGTTAAGCAGCGTGGTGATCCTCTCCTTCACCACCTGGTACTGGGGATCCGCCATCTCCTTGAGGGTCTGGTTCACATAATTGAGGAAGGGCTTGCGGTTGGAGGAGGAGGATTCGATGGGGACCAGCTGAGAGAGGAGACCTATGCTGGTGCAGATGGT
The DNA here is from genome assembly GCA_015471245.1 of Laticauda colubrina. Classification (NCBI taxonomy): domain Eukaryota; kingdom Metazoa; phylum Chordata; class Lepidosauria; order Squamata; family Elapidae; genus Laticauda; species Laticauda colubrina. The sequence goes on from BLBF01000041.1 coordinate 4,360,373, forward strand.
GTCCCTGATCTCCACCAGGACCTTGTGGCTCTGCCCCTCCTCCCTCTCTGCCTTACTGTGGTGGCGGAGGTGTGGGTGGATGCAGCTTCGGCAGCGGTGGACTTGATGTCTCCTTTCTCCCACCACACCAGGGAGTCCTCATAGCTCTCCACCACGCTTTCAACACCTGCCCGCAGGTTCTCCGCCGTGGCACACTCCACAGATACCTGCATGGAGACAGGGACTGACTCTCGGCCGCCAGAGGACTGGCTCCCAGCAGGCTGCCGGAGAGAGAGGGTAGAGATTTGGGCTCCTGGTGCTCCTCGGTGGCAGACCTCACCCTCCAGGAAGCTGCACTTGGCCATGACATAGTTCTCTCTGTCCGTCAGCTTAACCCAGGCCTGGCCAGATTTTTTGCAGTGCAGCTTCCCGTACCAGGTGTACATGTGCTTCCACCAGCCGAGACCACCTCCGAAGTGTAGCCCATACTCTCCGCCCTCTCTCTCCAAGCAGCCTGCTACCGCTTGGTGTCCCTGTACAGCCGGTGTCCCTTCCGCCATAGTCGTTCTCTCTCAGCCACTCCAGCATCCTCATCCTCGTGCGCTTCCTCAATGTAGTACTGCCTCCTCTCCCATTGTTGCATACGCCTCTTCCTCCCTTTGGCAGGACCAGATGGGCCCTCATCAGAGGGGCTTCCAGGTTGTAGGGGCTGCTCCTCCACACCAACAGCAGCAGCATCATCAGCATCATCAGCATCATCACCAGCAGGATCATAATCATCATCAGCAGCAGCAGCAGCAGCATAATCACCAGCAGGATCATAAGCAGCAGCAGCAGCAGCAGCAGCAAGACCAGGATGAGCAGCAGCAGAATAAGCACCAGCAGCAGGGTCAGCAAGACCAGGAGCACGAGCAGAACGAGCAGGACCAGCAGGACCAGGAGCAGCTTCAGCAGAGTACGCAGCAGAAGCACCACTGCCAGGAGCAGCTACAGCAGAAGCTCCAGCAACAGAAGAGCGAGCCCAAGCAGCAGAAGCCCCAGCAGAAGCAGAGTCAGGGACATGGGGCGGGAGGTTGGCCCTGTCCCTCTTGCCAGGGATGGCGGCAGGTTGCTGAGACTTTCACTTCTTTCCCATGGTTGTGGGGTTGCTGGCTGGCAGGGAGGCTGGCAGGAAGGCTGGCAGGCACCAAGACTGGCAGGAAGGCTGGCACCAAGGCTGGCAGGAAGCCTGTTAGGAAGCCTGGCAGGAAGGCTGGCAGGAAGGCTGGCAGGAAGGCAGGCACCAAGGCTGGCAGACAGACTGGCTGGCAGGGAGGCTGGAAGGCAGGCTGGCAGCAAGGCTGGCAGGG
>BLBF01000041.1:4361710-4425248 GCA_015471245.1 Laticauda colubrina
AGCAAGGCTGGCAGGGAGGCTGGAAGGCAGGCTGGCAGCAAGGCTGGAAGGGAGGCTGGAAGGCAGGCTGGCAGCAAGGCTGGCAGGGAGGCTGCCCAGGAGGCTGGGAGGCAGGCTGGGAGGCAGGCTTGGAGGCAGGCTGGCAGCAAGGCTTGCAGGCAGACATGCAGGCAAGAACTTGAGGTGTCCAGCAGCAGGTCTTTCCTCGGAATGCTGGCCACGTGCGAGCTGCTTCCCTTTATATCCGGGGGGCTTGTGCAATGCATCCCCCCCGCATGCGCAATTAACGCCAGGCATCCGTTAGGCTTCCGCTGTGCATCCGCTAGGCTTCCGCTGTGCATCCGCTTCATCCACTGTGCATCCGTTCTGCATCCGCTTTTTCCATTCCGTGTCCGCTTCGCTGAGGCCCCCTGGAAGCCTAGCGGACGTGCCATCCGCTTCCATCCGCTGTGCTTCCGTTCCGCATCCGCTTTTCATCCGCCCTGCGTCCTCCCCACGTCCGTGTTGTCCGCTCCAATTATGCAAATTTTCGCCCCTTTTGAGCACGGATACAACGGATGTAACATTTTTCTCTTCTGTTGTGTCCTTTTTGCATCCTTTGGGCAGTGTGACACGGCCTTAAACTGAAAAGTTTCCTGATTTGGATACAATGTTGCAGATTTATACTAACTGAGACCAAAACACTGACCATCCTGCTAAGGTATCTAATGCAGTGGTGGGGTTCAAATATTTTAACTGCTGGTTCTATAGGCGTGGCTTGGTGGTTGTGGTGTAGTTTGGTGGGCATGGCTTGGTGGGTGTGGTAGGGGAAGGATACTGTAACATCTCCATTCCCACCCCACCCCACTAACCTGCTTTCCAGCTCCATTCTCCTATGCAGGGCAACAAAAGAAGATCCAGCCGATCAATTGGGATTTGGGAGGCAGAGAATAGATGGGGTTGATGGGGCCAGTCAGAGATGGTATTTGCCCGTTCTCTGAACTACTCAAAATTTCCACTACCAGTTCTCCAGAACTGGTCAGAACCTGCTAAATAACACCACTGATCTAATTGACACAAAGCTGAGAATAAGAGGACCAAGGAGATTATATCCCTTTTGATAAACTGTATCTGAAAGGATTTTTATAGACAGTCATGACATTGCCTCCAGAAGTTGTAAATGCTCCAATACTGGACATTTTAAAGAAGAGATTGGACAAACATTTGTCTGAAATGGTATAGGGTTTCCTGGATGAGCAAGGGGGTTGGACTGGAAGACCTCCAAGGTCCCTTCCAGGTCTGTTATTCTGCTCACTTTTGTCCAGAGTGCAGAAAATGGAAGAATGATTTTAAATTATGGACAAGCAGATTATAGCGTATTTTCATTTTTTAAAATTAACAGTGGTTAATTTTAAATATTAAAATTATTTTTAAAATTATTTAAAAATTAAAATGTGGTTGGTCAAGGAGTCAGTGGAGGTAGTGAATTCCCTTTCATTTAGATATGTTCAAGGAGAGGCTCATTTTGATACTGTTATTTAGATCCACACACTGAAGAAGGGTCAGTGACACAAATGGCCTCCATCTACTTTATAATTCTAATATTACTAAATACTGTATTTCCCAGGACAGAACATAATTGTGCCAGCCCTATAGAATCAAGACTTGAGAAAATAGTAACAGGAGTTCAGATAAGACCAGGACCAAATCTTAAGAAAAATAGAAATGGATAGAGATTTTAAAGGGCTGTGAAAACAAGGTTTTAGAAGCTATTGATGGGGCCAAATAATTGCTTCTAATGCTTGGGGATTTATTGTGGATTGTAGTTCAGACAGACTGAAGTATATCTTTTGAAAAAGGGCTGCTTTATATGAATCTTCTTTGCCTTTGAAGGAGATGATTCCCAATTAGGTGAAAATAAATAAGACTAAAACAGGAGTGTCCTGCCTTCCTTAAAAGTATTAGCAACCTTAATTAAATGCAGAATAAGTTATTTTTGGTTGCTTTCTTTCCATTATCCTGTTTGCATTCATTTTACTTTAAAATAAGTGATCTGGCATCTTGTTCTGAGAATTTGGATTCTGACCTATGTTTATACACAGTGCTAAGACATCTGGTGTAATGCCCAAGTAGACCTTATTCTTAATTCTTTGCAGAATGGGAGAACAACAGTATTCCAATTTGCTTTCTTGTTGGCTGCCTTATTAAAGCTAAGAAGGAAACAAAAATACCAGAATTTATCCTCCTCGGTAGCCAACACCCTCGGTAGCCAACACCCAAGTAAGCAAGTAACCATTAGACAAACAATCATCTAGGAAACAGTGTCCTAATCAAGAGAATACCAAGGAGACAAACAATCATGCAGAGAAACAATCAAAAAGAAAACAATACCCCAATCAAGGAACAAGTAAAGAGAAACTACATCCCACCAACATTGGTAGAATAAACTATGATATATAAACAATTTGGAATCCACACTCACCAGTGCCAATGATGTTACCTAGTCACTCAGTGAATGAAACATTTGCAAGTAAACAGTCAAGCTTCTAAAGTACCAAGGACTTCACAGTTCAACCCTGAGCTATGTTTATCTTATGTGTTTCTGACACTATGCAGGACAAGCTGAGAGGGAGCTCTGTTATTTAAGTCAAGCTTTGAATGAGAGAGCTCGGAAAGAGAGAAATGTGGCTTGTTAAATAGGATGATTCCCTCTAAAAGAGCATATGTTTGTACTTTATTGTTTTCTATAGCCAATGCCCCTAATTAATTACTACAGATGTAAGGCTCTGTTGGCAAAGATGCTTTCTTTATAGAGTGCATGTCCATATACTTTGATCCTTGTTATTCACATCTGCATGGCAGATGTAGGTAAATGGTAGGCAAATGACCTCACACATAACACATGTTCCATTTCTGATGATACGTTAAAACAACAATGAAAAGAGGCAGGTTTCTCCATGCAGTTAGGCCTGAAGAGAATTGCAAAAAAGAACTCAAGGAAAAATATGGCACTCGTCTTGCCCCTCTGAGGGGGTATGGAATAAACTTAAATCATTTTCTTCCTCCCTACCCTAATGGTCTGAAATGGAAATAAGCAAGATAGAGGTTTGTTGCTGAAATAGCTGATACAAAAGCTATTCCCAGCTGTTCTTTTACTCCTGTGAGGACACAGTACAAAATTGAAAACTGAACAATCTTTCCACCAAAATACTTAAGTCAGACTGCAGGATTAATCAATTTTCTGCTTTTTTTGGGGGGGGGGATTTTTCTCTGATTAATGATGCCTATTGACAGAGGACTGCAATAAGCAATATGCAGTTATATCCAATTTTTGAAGACCAAAAGGTAGAGTATTTTGCCTCACATTGTATCAAATATTTGTCTGCTTACATGGATAGGAAGTATTGTGAAAAGCATAGGCTGTTCCTATTGATCTGTGAGCTTAGACTGGAGCATACTTTTTCTCTATCTTACAATTCTCTCCAGTTATCTTGGTATTAAATATTATATGGAAAGCTAGCTCCTGGGACTTCTAAAGTCCACTTAAGCCTACACTGTGGCATACCCTGCAGTAGTATATCTGATACCTGTCTCAGATATTTCTGCAGTCTTAAGCTATTTTCTTCCACAATCTCTTCTCAATAAAACTCAAACTGAAAGTTAGAAACAACTAAATTCACAGGTAAAAATAAATACCTGCAGTTGGGAATTGCTTTAGGGGTATCTTTTCTTGAACCCTTCACTTTTTCCATAACTTTGAAGGACAGATGATTGTATATATTACATTTAAATAGCCATGAATAAGGAAGGCTGACATTAAAGAACTACATAAGCACCAAGAGAAGGTCTGTGATGGTATGCATTCACAATGAGTAACTGTATTAAAGCATCAAGGGAGAAAATATTAAATTCACAAATGAGAAGTGTCTCCAAAATTCTTCATCAGACTAGAAATATATATGTTTAAAATGGGGAATAAGAAAGATCTAATGCATCCAGATCTATTTCTGATCTTGAATCTGAAAGCAACTTCAGACAATACTTCAGATTTATGTACATAGACAATTGAGTTGCTTCTTATAAGTCAGAAGTGTTATTGGATGTGATGCTTTCCATTATTTCAGGTTCCAGATTCATTCTGCTATTGGCTTATTGGCCTGTGACCCCATTTGCTACATGAGCAGATTTGAAAATGACTTATTCCAGGTACTGCCTTTTGGTCTTCGAAGATTGGATGTAACTGCATGTTGCTCAAACTTCCTTGTCACACATTCCAAACAAACACTGAAATGTCAGATAACTAATATTTTTATGAAGAATAAGGAAGTCAAACATACGAAGTTCTCCATCAACAGTATCTCTAAATCATCCCCACTTTTTTATGCTCAACCCTAGAATTAAACCTTGGACTTCCTCCTCATTCCTTTTTGAGTCAACAGATGTACAGCTACTCCTTTACAGGGCTTTAAGGTTAATGCCATCTGCCCCTTATTTACAAAATGGTGCCCCTTTAATTACAAAATTAAAACTGGTTATTCCAATTGCACTAGCTTCAACTTCTATAATGGTAGAACTTAATGTCTGGCTAAATTCTGGATTTTTCTATTTCTCTGATTATCTTTTGTCTTTGAATGTATCAAGCCAAGGTAGCTGTTTCTGGGCCTCATTTTAATCGTTGATATTATTAGGAAAAGGGACATACCATCACTCCGAAAAGTGATAGAAGAGCTGCTTAAGATGATATGGTAGAAGAGTTTAAGGGTTAATAATATTTGAGTGGCTGGTGAACTCTTCACAAATATGGTTACGTCAAAGATGATTAAGATGTTATTCAGCAGGATAGCTCTCAGCCATTCACATGGGGTGGTACTGTGTATGCATAACATATCTAGCACTAAGAAGTACTTTGGAACACCTGCTAGTTTGTGAAGTGCTGATTTGACGTTTTATTGCAGCCTTTATTGCAATACAAGGGTGCTTAAGAGTGGACACTTTCAGTTCTTGACCTTGATGTTGCAATCTTGTTCATAGATTGTCATTCCAGCAAATTGAATACTGGATCAGTTATCAGTCATACAATTTCATGCATACACTAAATGGATTGCACATTTTTTTAATAAAACAGGTGCATTTGTTTAAGTATATACCTAGTCTTCATTTTGTCAATTTTCTTGCCAAATTATTTGAGGTAATCAAACAGGGACCATGATTTAATGACCTTACAGCTGTTAGCTGCTACAACATCCACAAAAGTTGAGCTTCATTCATTTCAACTTGAACATATAAAGATAACTTTTATTCTAGAAAATAAAATATATTTGTTTTACGTACAGTAAAGACCAAATGTTTACATGTAAGCCACACTACTGTTGCTCTAAAAATATGATGCCTGCTTTTCCCACTGATGCACCCATGTTCGGTGACAAGAATAGTGATAATTGAGCAAGTATTCTGTGAAAGTGCATTTTGCCAGAGCAGTCCTAAAATAACAAAAATCTTTCTCAGGATAAGCAGATGGTTGATATATAAGAAAATGAAAGTGTTTAAAGCACTTTGTGCTTCAACAGCAAACACTTTGTTCTGTTTATAATCACCATACCTCCCTCACCCCTCTTTTCTGGCCAAAGCTACATGCACTCATGATTGCCGAACATTCTTTCCTCTGAAATAATCAAGTTTGAAGAGATAAATAGCCCCTTTACAGATCTTGTTCAAAATATTTAGGAATATAAAGCAAAAGAGAAGATTGTACTTTCCTATTTCACCCCTCCATTCTGCACATGTATAAGAGCTGAATGACTGGATCGTTGAGCATTATTTAAATAATAATCAGAATAATATTCTCCACATCACCAGCAGGCTGTAGCAGAATAATTCACAACCCTGTTATCTATCACCTTGTACTTTTCTTCATTCTCTCCATCTTCTATCTGAGGTAGTCATTTCAGTTTGTTCACAGGCAGCTGTAAGTTTAGAGGCTGCAAAAAATTTTCTGATCCCTTCAATTATTTTGTGTGGAGAAAGTAATTGGTTGCATAATTGCATAATACAGATGAAGTACTTGTTATTATTTTTTTACTCATTTCTTCCCTCACAGCACTGCCTGAATATCTGAACGATGTTTCTTAACCCTGGTGGCTTTAAGATATGTAGAACCTCAGCTTCCAGAATCTCCCAGCCACCATACTTGGTATCTGCAGCATTCTCCATGCTGGCTGAGGAATTCTGGGAGTCAAAGTCCGTATATCTTAAATTTGCCAAGGTGGAGAAACCCTGGGTTAGAGGGTCAAACAGGTGAACATGCTTTTTTTCAACTGCAGCTCCTCACTTTTAGATTCTTGTTTTTATTCCTTGCTCTGGCCTGCATATCAAGAATTTGAATCAGTTGATCTTGAATTTATTACAGTTGTTGGTTGGAAGTTTGACTACAAAATAAACATCTCCAACCCAAAAATAAAAGACTGAACTGAAGTATCCTGAAGCAAAACCATATGTTATGTTGTTGAAAGAATTATCCTTCTGGGCTAGCTTCCAAATGGGGAAAAGGACACTGGAAACATGGAGACTGTTTGGAAAAATGGTTTAATGGTGGATAGGACCACATGGCTTGGAGCTCCAAAGAAGGAAGGGCTGAGATGCTCAAAGTGCCTGGGTTTTATAACCTTTGTTGGGATTTGAATTTGAGCTTGTATTCTGATTGGTTGTCAGACTCCCATGGGGCCATGCAGGGGCAACTCAGTAGGCTGTCCTGAATCCCAGGCTTGGTTGAGCCTTTCTGGGTAATGATGTAATGAAAAGGCTTTGGGCAATTCCTATAGCTTTACCTGGAGATCTTTGTTATGTAAAATAGGCTGGCCTAGGCCAGAGTAGTGGCCCATTAGCAAAGGCGGAGGGGGGCTGAGTTTCTGCTTCTGAGTTTCTCCTCTTTTTAGGGGAAATATTCTACCTTTTAAATATTTCCTAGGATATTTCAATTTTCTAGAAGAGGGGTGGGTTTTAACTTCCAACAATGCTGAATTGGGTGATACTGTTCTTGGGATACTGGAGAATTCTTGAAATTACCCGACAGAAAACAATTCTTTTCCCTGATTTCCCCAGGAGTTATCCAAACCATTTTGTCTTCTGCCAGTTTCACAAACAGACTAAGAGTTTTGCAAATAGTCATGTACTGCTTCTTCTATGTTTGCTTTTTTGGGGGGAGAGATAACATTGGAAATATCAATTGATTGCTGAAATTCATTGATACTTGCTGGAAGTATTGGGAGTCCATTGCCTTTTTTTTTTGTAATGTTTGAAAAAAGTCACTGAAATTTTATCAGTAAAGTGCAGTCTTTTAAATCCATCTGGTGGCTCAAAGTCAGTGACATATCTAGCAAGGTGTAGGTTGTACTTTCATAAAACAAGTAGCCACATTAACTCATTTTTTTTAGCTTACCAAGTTAATTGAATATCAACTAACCTACATAAGGAGGGTTTGTGCTACACATTAGACTAAAATGTGGCAATGATTAATCTTTAGTTCAGTGTAACCATACAAACAGGTTTTAGTCACTTTGCTGAGATATATCCATCTTATTACCTTCAAAGTTAAACCTTGTCTGCTCTGAGATCATTATCTAGTTTTGATGTGCTTTTCATATGCAAGCAGTAGATTCCCTAGCTTCATTTTAAATTATTTGAGGATAGGATTCACATTTATTCACATAACATAAACCAATCAAAGCCAAGGTACACACAAGATAATTTGTAGTTTTAAAAATTGGGATTTTTTTGGGGGGGAGGGGGAGGCATGGAAAGGAAAGAAATAGTGGAAACTGAGCAAGAATAGAAACAAATTTAACCATTTCTTCTTCAAAGGAAATTTGGAAGAAAATCCTCTTCATAATGTTGGAAGAAATATCCTTCTGGGTTCAGTTCCAAGTGGGAAAAAAGACACTGGAAACATGGAGGCTGTTTGGAAGGTTTAATATCAGGACCAGATGGCTTGGAGCTCCAGAGTGAAAAGGAAGAGATCAATATAGGGGCTGAGGTGCTGAGAGTGCCTGGGTTTTATACCCTCTGTTGGGATTTGAATTGGATCTTGTATTCTAAATTGGTTGTCAGACCCCCATGGAGCCATGCAGGGGCAACTCTAGGCTGTTCTGAGTTCCAGGCTTGATTGAGCCTTGCTGGATGATTTATGCCCTTAAAAGTACTCATTTCAAATGATCTAAGTGCTAGAGCCCACTGTAACTACACAGCTAAAAAGGCACTAAGAGTTGTTAAACTAATCCTACATAGCTTTTTCTCTGGTAATATCACACTACTAACTAGAGCATACAAAACATTTGCTACACCAATACTTGAATACAGCTCATCAGTCTGGAACTCACACTACATATCTGATATTAACACAGTAGAGAAAGTCCAGAAATATTTCACAAGAAGAGTTCTACACTCCTCTACTCATTGCAGAATACCTTATGCTACCAGACTTGAAATTCTAGACGCTGTCTTCGGTCCGATCTAAGTATAGTATATAAAATCATACATTGCAATGTATACTTCTGTCAATGCATACTTCAGCTTCAACCATAACAACACAAGAGCACACAATAGATACAAACTCAAGGTTAACCACACCAAACTTGATTGCAGGAAATATGACTTCAGCAACAGAGTGGTCAATGTCTGGAATACTTTACCTGATTATGTGGTTTCTTTCCCAAACCCAAAAACTTTAACCTTAGACTGTCTACTATTGAGCTCACCCCTTTCCTAAGAGGTCTGTAGGGGGCGTGCATAAGCGCACAAACCTGCCTACCATCCCTGTCCTATTGTTTCTTTTATTTTTCTTATATGTACCATGTATTCATAACTATGTTTATACTTATACCTATTATCTTGTAAGCATTTGACAAATGAAAATAAATAAATAATAAATAAAAAAGGCTTTTGGCATTTGCTATAGCTTTACCTGGAGATCCTTGTCATGTAAAATATTCTGGCCCAGGCCTAAAAGCCCACCCATTAACAAAGGTGGGGGTGAGATTAACAAAGGTGGGGGTGAGCTTCTGCTTCTGAGGTGAGTTTCTGCTTCTGAGTTTCTACTCTTTTTAGAGGAATATTCTACTTTTTAAATATTTTCTAGGCTATTTCAATTTTCTAGGAGAGAGGTGGGTGCTAACTTCCTACAGTAACTTGGAACTTTTTTTTTTAACTTGTAGAAGAGATAGTAGAAAATCCTTCACTGTTGCCAAGAATAGCTTTTGGAAAAATTAAAATACATTCCTCTTCATGATTGGGTTAACATAAAGCATTAGATTGGGAATATGTTGCTGGGCATAGCAAGATTGGTGAGCAGAGCAACTGTGCTTGTTAACTTGAATTTATGAACTATGAATACATCCCAAGTGTATTTTGACTGAACTTTGTTTTGTGTTAATCCATGGTACTAATGGAACTAATGGTTCTAGGGTCTCATCTTAGCTTTTATATTATCGTGGATAACTCTGAACACAGGATAGGAAGTGACAGCCTCAAATGCATGATTCTTGGTGGCTCAAAGCAGTAAAAACAAAAATATATACATAAATAGAACAAGAAATAAAATACACAGCAAGCAGAGAGTCATATGATGGCCTCAACATAGCCAAAAAATGTTCCTGTAATAGTTGGTGAGAATGTCCTTGAGAAAACAGGAGTGAGGAGCTACAGGCTAGGCAAAGCTGTTTCAGAAAAGAGACAGCTTTACCCACAGTAGGAATGGGGGTATGGCAAGCACGTTAGAGGCAAGGGTGGGATTCAAATTTCTTAACAATTGGTTCTGTGGGTGTGGCCTAATTTTTGGGTGTGGCTTGATGGTCATGTGACTGGGTGGGTGTGGCTTGTATGTAAATAAGATAAATATTTATGTAAATATTTGCAGTTTTTATTAAAAAAAGAGCAACTTTTACCCAAAATCAGGCAAAGCAGGCAGGCAGATTGAGTTGCTCACAGAATCACAGATTCACTTAGAGATCTATGATTCTGCAATCTGCTACCTGTGTCTTTCATATAAAATTTGCTTGCAAGCAAACTCACACAATTAACTCACAACACATCATGTATGTAAATATTGAATTTTTTAATAAAAAAGAACAACTTTTACCCAAAATCAGACAAAACAGGCAGGCAGAATGAGTTGCTCATAGAATCACAGTTTCACTTAGAGATCTATGATTCTGCAATCTGCTACCTGAGTCTGCACTGAAAAATAGAAGCTTCAGTTCTAAGGGAGGTTCAACTCTGCTTTTAGATTAGCTAGAAAGCAAGAAATCCAATGATTTCCTGCTTTCTAGCTAATCTAAATCTCCCGGCAGAGCTGAGCAGCTGATTGTCGGGAAACAAAAAGGAAAAATAGCAACTTACCAAATGCAGGCAAGTTTGATGACACACATGCCAGATAAGGAGTGAATGGGCAGGCAGGGAGGAGGGGGGCTAGTCAGCGGTGCTATTTACCGGTTCTCTGAACTGGGCAGAATCATAATAACAGATTCTATAGAACCAGTCCGACCAGGTAGAATCCCACCCTTGATTAGAGGGGATAGATGTAAGCCTTTCACAACATCATGCAGACAGTCTGGGGTGGAGATATAAAACTGAGTATCAACAGCACATGAGTGATATCTCTCCCCAGAGCACTGGATCACCACTCCCAGTAGCTTTATGTACTGTAGATGTACATTGGGAAGTTTGTTCTTTCAGACTTGCAAAACTGATGTCAGTCCAAGTAAATCAGACAGAAAACATGACTAGATGAACTAATTTTATTTTATTGAAAGGTTACATTAACAGAATCATGCAAATCTGAAACTACAAACTTCCCACCATCACTTTTAACTGCTTGATCCATTAGAACTGACCTTCCTAAGTTTTTTTTCCCCAAGACCATAAACTTAGGGAACTCCACAGCCAGCCTGCTATACAGTAGGGAGGCTGGTACAATAGCAACAATCTCAAAACATGATAAAAAAAAACCCATCAGAACAAGATGTGCTGTTATAGGGTTGAAGACCATGAACAATATCAAGAGGGGTGTGGATGGGAAGCTATGTTACTAACTCCTGAAACAATATATCAAGAATTTGCATAGCTTTTACACCATGTGGTGCATTGCTGTTTATTTCATATTTCTTTCATGAGCCTTAACAAATCTTTCCCCATAGACTTTGATTTTTGTAGCTGACCTAAGGATGGCGAGTGGGACCTCGACGAAACATCACCAAGATATTCTTAATCTTACATGGGAAAATTAGTCTTAATTTTCAGTGTGCTTTCAATGAGCCATTGGGCTTTTCTTCATCTAGTATTGAATGATTTCTTCTTATGATTTAAAATAATCCCCCAAATTTTCTCTAATGATACAATTCAAGACCATCTTTTTTGGGGGGGTAATCTAATGGCCTTTCTGATGGCCAAGTTTTCATACCCATGTTACAACTAAAAATTCCTTGGGAAAAAAAATAACTTTGTTGTCATTGTGTTGTCTCTTTGTTTTAATATTTGGTCTACATCTATCATAGTCTTTCTCCCAAATGGCAGATATTTATTTCATGATTCCAGTCTCCATTCCTGTGAATTTTTTGAACCTACACACAAGTTTCAATCCTTCCTTTAATATCTTTCTGAAGACATGTTGTATAATATCTTTATATAGACATGTTGTATTTAATATCTTTCTGAAGACATGTTGTATAGATAAGCTGCTGCTTATCTAGATTTGATTTCTCTCTCTCTTGGATGTATTCTTCTTGATGTTATGAGTAAACACAAGAATGTGCCCATATAAAAATTATGAATACCTAGTAGTGATGTATATCATCATGAGAAATAGGCAATTTCGAGCATTCTATGTAATCTCACCATTTTTAGAGTAAGAATCAGAAGCTAGGTTGTTAGAATGGAGACATACTGATATATTTCTGAATGGTTGGAGCAAGTATAAACTTGTTGGTTATGAGAATCAAATAGCCCCAATCTTACATTTGCACATGTGAGACAAAGGTGCATTATCAGATATCCTGGGACTGTGAGTAGCTTGGGTGCAGTTCTGAAGTCACTTTTAAATAGTAATATTTAAAGTCATAGCAGGGGAAACGTATGAGCAACATATCTAGAAAGTTAATATATTAAATGTAATTAATTTAATTACAAGGAAATTACTTTCAAATTTAGCTTTGCTAGTATAGGAATTAATTTCATATTTGCATGAATTCCTGCAGGAAAAGGAAAAGGACAATTAATTTTGCTGCTTTTCTCAGGCAAACATGTATTTTTGTATGATGATGGAAACTTCTTCCTCACAATTTAGTAACTTAATAAAAATATCAACTCCAGACTCATGAGATGGTACTTCTGTATTTTTATAGCCTTAATTTGTTAAGCTATAAGACAATGTGGAAAATATGTGTTCCATATTAACATACTCCTAATAGGCTATTCCTATTGGACAACAAATACCCGACGCTGATTGGCTACTTTTCTCGACGCCGATTGGCCAATCATAGCAGGGCTATGATTGGCCAATTCTAGTGGTGGGAAAAATAAGTAGCCGTCATTGGACACTAGCCGCGAGCAGCTCTCTATATGCCGCTGCTCCTGGTTAAGGCGGACTTTCAGAACTAAATAAAAGAGCTGAAGTTACGCTGATCTCTGAGTCTCATTTCCCGTGAACCGAACACTGGCGATGAAGGTGGGATTCTGAGAAAGGAGATCAGTCAGGCACATGGCATCGAGAACCGAGCAGACGAAATGGCCAGAACCAACTCCCACCTGCACCATTCAACCCAGCAGCAGAGGACTGGGAATCCTATATCGATAGATTCCTCATGCTCCAGGAGAGTAACGATATACAAGGAATCTTGGACAACCACAAAAGAGCTGTATTCCTGACACACTGTGGGCCCACAGTGTTCAAGATGGCCAAGGGACTAGCAAAACCAGACGACGTAAAGCAGATGGCCTGGCCGGACCTAGAAAAGCTGCTGAAGGCTCACTACGCACCGACCGTCTCCAGCCTCATCAGGAGACATGAGTTTTATAAATGGGACCAGAGGGAAGGTGAAAGCATTGCAGATTTTGTAGCTGCCCTCAGGGACATTGGAGGAGCATGTGAATTCCTGAACATGGACGAAGCCATGAGGGATTGCGTGGTCCTTGGACTGAGAGACCTTACCCTACAAAGCCGGCTACTAACCTGACCAAAGATCACCATTACCAAGACTATTGCTGAAGCCACAGCAGCAGAAGCAACCAAAAAATCAGTGGCAAAGATGCAGCAAATGAATGCCAACCTGCCAAAAACATCAACTGAGACAAATCAGAGCACTGAGAAGAAGGTAGAAAGCACACACAAAACCGCCGCATGTTTTACAGACAGTGGATCGTCCGAAATCGATGAGGACGATGAAGAAGAAATCCACAGACTCCAGGCTGAGCGAGAGCGGCGACTGAAAAATGGTCGTAAGTTGGGGTTCCAATGTGCTGGGTGTGGAGGAGACCACCCCCGTTCTGAGTGCCGGTTCTTAGACGCCGTGTGCCGGTACTGCGAATGGCGGGGCCACATTGCATGAGTATGCAGAAACCGCAGAAGCTACAGCCCCAGATGAAAGGACAACACACCCACAACACACCCCCTAGACATAGAGGACAACATGGAGTCAAGAGAGTCGCGAAGGAAAAGGAAAGCGGCCAAACGAAAACTATAGGAAAGAGGAAACTCATCAAACCATCATCATCGGCCATTCTAACGCGACCAATGGCCGAAAGGTACATGTGGCAGTCCAAATCAAGGGCCAAGAATGCAAGATGGAGGTCAATTCCGGATCATACCTATCGATGGTATCATGGGATACCATTAAAAGACTAGTACCGCACATCGGCAGAGCTGAATTAGAACACCAATCGCTAATCCTAAAAGACTACCAAGGTATCAGAATACCGGTAGTCGGACTTGGACACTTCCAGATAACCTTCAAAGAACACCGAAAAATATTGCCTCTAACCATCGTAGACCGGAACCGACCAAGCCTACTGGGACTCGAGTGGTTCGAACCCCTAGGAATCGGAGTGACCGGCATTAACCGCATCGCCAACGCAGACTGGGAGGAGAACCTGATGAGGGAGTTCCAGGACGTTTTCAATGGAAAGTTAGGCAAGTACCAAGGGTCCCCTATTTCATTCAATTTAGACCCAACCATAGCTCCAATTAGACTAAAGGCGAGGCGAGTCCCCTTCGCACTAAAACCCAAAATTGATGAAGAATTAAACAAACTTATAGAACAAGGCATTCTGGAACCAATTGACCATGCCAAGTGGGAAACCCCAATCATGACCCCAGTTAAGCCAGATGGGTTCGTGAGAATTTGTGGACACTACAAGGCTACCCTAAACCATGTGCTACAACAAAGCGCATATCCTGTTCCGGTAGTACAATATCTACTACACTCCTTGGGAAGGAGCAGGGTCTTTGCAAAGCTCGATCTTGCCCAAGCCTACCAACAATTGCCAGTAGACCCTGAAACAGCAGAGGCACAAACAATTGTGACCCATAGGGGAGCATTCAAATGTACAAGACTACAATTCGGAGTCAACGTAGCCCCCGGGGTACTCCAAAGCCTAATGGAGCGATTATTGCAAGGGATAAAAGGAGTAGTCCCATATTTTTACGATGTGCTCATCTCAGCTAATGACGAGAGGCAATTAGAAGCCCACCTCAGAGAGGTTTTGCAAAGGTTCCAAAAAGCGGGACTCAAGGTGAAAAAAGAAAAGTGTATATTGGCCACCTCCAAAGTTGAATTCCTAGGGTACCAAATCGATAAAGAGGGCATCCACCCCACAGAAAAAAAGATCAAGGCAATCAAAGAAGTGCCTAGACCTAAAAGTAAAGTTGAATTACAAGCATTTCTGGGACTCATAAACTTTTACCACATCTTTCTGCCAAAGAAGGCAACTATGGCGGAACCTCTACATAGTCTCTTAGACAAATCGGCCATCTGGAACTGGGGACGATGTGAAAAGACAGCGTTCCAGCGGATAAAAGACCTCATCACCTCCGATGCGGTATTGATGCAATACAGCGAGACATTACCGCTAACAGTCACCTGCGATGCATCACCGTTTGGCGTCAGAGCCGTGCTTAGCCATGTCCTGCCGGATGGAAGAGAAGCCCCCATTGCCTTCTACTCAAAGAACCTTTCAAAAACTGAATGGAACTATAGCCAGTTGGACAGAGAGGCATTGGCAGCTATATCCGGCGTAAAATGCTTCCACGAATACCTTTACGGGAGAACTTTTACCCTTGTTACCAATCACAAACCCCTTTTAGGAATACTTGCTGGAAACAGAGCCACCCCTAACATACTATCTCCGAGAATGACAAGGTGGTCCGAGTTCCTGGAGGCATACAGTTATAGACTAATCCATCGACCCGGTAAAGACATTTCTCATGCCAATGCTTTGAGCCGCACCCCCTTATCAGACATAGAGACTGACCCGGCACCAACCACTTCCACCCTACAAATTGAGACTTTGGCAAACCTACCAATAACAGCAGCTGACATTGCCAGAATGACCGAAAAAGACAAGACACTGTTACAAGTGTTAAACTGGGTAGGAAAAGTGTGGCCAGAAAACGAGACATACATTATTTTCAAACCTTTTAAGAATAGGCAAACTGAACTGTCATTACTGAAAGGTTGTATACTTTGGGGTGATCGGGTGATAATACCAAAAAAATTACAAGACCAGGTACTGTGTATGTTGCACGAAGGCCACCCGGGCATCATGCGAATGAAATCTCTGGCCAGGAGCTATGTATGGTGGCCAGGGATGGACGAAGACATTGGGAAATGTGTCAAAACCTGCGGGAAATGTCAAAACTCCTGCCCTGCACCCCCTTCAGCACCTGTCCTGGACTGGGAAACGCCAAGGGGCCCCTGGTCACGAATACATATAGACTTCGCGGGTCCAACAAAAGGGCATACATTTCTAATCGTAGTAGATGCTTATTCCAATTGGTTGGAAGTAAGCCTCATGCACTCTACTACCACTGAAGTGGTTATCAAACAACTGCGAAAACTATTCACCACACATGGGTTACCAGACGTGCTCGTCTCCGATAACGGCCCACAGTTTACAGCATTACCATTCGAAAAATTCCTGGCTGAACATGGCATACGACACGCCTTGACAGCACCGGGCTGACCGGCGATGAACGGAAGGGCGGAATGCATGATCCGGTATACCAAGGAAACATTAGACAAATTAGACACTGGGGACATGTAAGAAAGAATTGAGAAAATGCTCACTATACAGCACATAACACCAAACTCCACTACAAGTAAAAGCCCAGCAGAATTACTAATGGACAGAAAACTAAGATCACAATTAGATAGATTACACCCAACATATGCTGCCGAAAAATCAACCGACTCCTCTAGCAAGTATCACAAATTCGAACCAGGAAATTTAGTATATGCAAAAAACCTCACTGGCCACCCATTGTGGGTGCCGGCAACAATTACACAAATAACCGGACCATGGTCCTACAGACTAGAGACAGACGATGGCCGAACCTGGCGAAGACACATTGACCAATTACGGTCACGAACACTACAACGCACCACCGAAACACCCAGACATGAAGAAGAATACACACATACACCAACAACATCACAAACGTTACACAAAAACAGCAACAGACCAACCAGAGAGGGGGGAGACCCCTCAGTAACAAATGGGGGGGGGAAACCGTCCTGTAGAAAAAGAAACCCCTCTGGTAGAAAAAGAAAACTCTCCGGTAGAAAAAGAAACCCCAGAAAACCAAAATAATTACAATAAAAAACATTTCCAAACAAATGCAAGCAAAAACAATGACCCGCAGAAGTAGGTCGGCGAGGAACAAGAAGCACAAGTAGACCTGGATGCCTTGTCAGAAAGGAGCAGCTGGGCCAACTCTACCGACTCTACTAGCCTGAGTAGACTGGGCGGGAGCGGCATGGCTGACTCTACCTTCCAGGAGGTTCAACAGAGAAGGACAGGAGAAACAGTGATCCTGTCCGAACCCGCTGAAGACGATGACACAACTAAACTGCGCAGGTCAACTTGGCAATCTAAAAGCCCCGCCTACTTACATGACTGCATATGGTAGGACCATACCAAGAGGGGAGGGGTGTTCCATATTAACATACTCCTAATAGGCTATTCCTATTGGACAACAAATACCTGACGCTGATTGGCTACTTTTCTCGACGCCGATTGGCCAATAATAGCAAGGCTATGATTGGCTAATTTGAGCGGCGGGAAAAACAAGTAGCCGTCATTGGACACCAGCCGTGAGCAGCTCTCTATAAAAAGAGCTGCCGCGGCTCCTGGTTAAGACGGACTTTCGGAACTAAATAAAAGAGCTGAAGTTACGCTGATCTCTGAGTCTCATTTCCTGCGAACCGAACAATATGTGTCCCTAAATGTTTTGCTGTCTGAACAACATGGAGAAATGAAGTCTATATCTATAAGGTATTTAAAAAAGAACAGAATGTTATGAATGGTACCTAACATTTGGAGGACTATACCCTCCAATCCAGATGTAAAATGGGTGATGCTCTCCATATAAGCATTTATTCTGTTAACCTATGGTTCCCCCACGGTGTAAATCAGGGTGGTTATACAAACAAACAGCACATAATAAACAAACATTCGAACATGCCACATCTAACTGAATTGAAAACTTCAATCAATTAAAAACAGAGTCATATATTCTTCTGATCCAGCGCTTGTTAGTCTATGACTTCAATCTTCCCCACAAAACTGTTAATAAACAACATGCATGGAAATGATGAAAGCACAATTAACATATAAGGACCATCACATTAAGAAAAGCTTGGCTTATAGCAACATCTTTTGGCAACATTCCAATTATGCATTAGATTCACTCAAGCACAGTAAAAATTGAGAAATTGAGAAAGTAGTTTTTCCTTTTCTTTAAATTTGATTCTTGCTGTGGGAGGTTGGTCATGCTAGTCATTCTGCACTTTTCTTATCTTCATGAATCAGTGATGCATCCAAAAGGTCTAATCCCAACAGTTCATGCTTTTTCAGGGAGGCACAGGTAGTAAGAAGTAATTATTGATCGGCATTAAAAATCAAGATGTGTCAATTTCCAGCTGTAAATAAAGGTAGTCCTTGATTTATGACCACAATTGAGCTGCAGCATCTTTCTGTCATAAGGTCATAAGGTGCGCAGATTGCCAAGCGCCCAAATTTTGTTCATGTGACCGCAGGATGCTGCAACAACTGCAACTTTGGGAAGAGTCATAATTTCGAACAATTACTGAATATATGGCCATAAGTCAATCAGTACCTGTAGTAGCAAAATGATAGCCCCTAGTTTCAAAGCCAACACTAGCTAATAATGCTTAGTGGATCAATATTTAAGTCTGTGGCAAAATGGCAGATTAAAAGTGTGATTTTAAAACCAATTTGCAGCTGTATTCCAAGACTACTACTGTGTTACTGCCAGATCTTCTGATGCGATGCAATGATACAGTAGACAGATCCATTGGTTGCTTTAGTGTGCTTTGCCAACAGCTGCTATGTATAAATCACATGACTTCCTGAGAAACGCTGAATGCCAGCTTTGATTTACACTTTGAGAATATAACATTTTTGATACCCAGCTACAAATGTTAGACAGCAGAAGAGAGCCAGAGAACACATACAAGCAACCATTTCTTTCCAAGATAATCATTCTAACATTTTCTTAGAAAAATTGACTTCATATTATACAATTTTGCTCTTCCAGAATTTGCATCTTATATATGTTGATATGTTATTCCAGTTTTGTTCTATTGCCCCATTGTCTATCTTGGTCTCTGAATGTTAAATGTAATCATGCATTGCAATTTTAACTGAACTCTTGGATGTATAGCAAAGCAACTGTGAAACTGCACTGTGATTTCTTCATGCACCAAACTTTTTGTTTTGTATCACTAGTGGGGAACACAAAGAATAACTGCCTTGCTAAGTGCATCATAAATCGTATAGGACTCAAGTCTATTCAGGAGGCCATGAATATTGGCTCTCTTGCATTTTCTTGGGGAATTATTCATGTAGAACATGGAGGACATTAGTTCCCTCACACTGTATTCCACCATGACATTATGGGTGTTAAAGTAGAATATATCTGAATACCAGTGTGGGGAACAGTTTTAATGCATCGCTTTGCAAAATGGTCTATTGTGAAACAAAAAAATGTAGGTGCTCATCTGAAAGCATTTTGTTGCTATATATTGGGTCTTGGAAGTTGGAGCTAATTATTTGTATAATTACTTCTGCAATCAATACAATGCCTAATATAATGCACCAATTCCATGCTCAGTTTGAGGCATTTGGTTTGGCTTGAAAAAAAAGCCTAACATCAATCCTTAGGAAAAAAAAAAACAGGGAACATATATGGAAAGCATATGTTTTTCTCCTGAGCAAAACTTTCAGGAGGAACAGGAAAAAAACATACTGCCTGGATCCTTTCTCTCTGGCAGAAATAGTTGGACGTTATTGCACCAGCCCTTCTTCGGTGCTACACTGCTCACAACAAGAGCCCTGTCTTGCCTCGGTTTCCAGCTGCTGATTGTTTTGATTTCTGTGGAGAAAATTCAACCGTTGCCTTCTTTCAAAGACAGGGAACAGTGTTCTTTCCTCCTGGGATTAAAAAAAGAAAAAAGAAAATATCGTGGCTTTGGGATTTGCTTGAGCTACGTTTCTTATCATACCGATGTGCCTGACCAACAAGCATGCTCAAAAGCCACGCTCTTTTTTAAACCCCAGAGGCAAAGTCGTTTCTCCCTCCGCCAGACAGAAACTCCTCAGGAAAGGGACTTTTCGGGGTTCGGAGGGGAAATGACGGGGCGACGTGGTGGGTCCAGTCTTGGCTTCCTGGAGAAAAACGGATTCGGGGCGCTGCGTCCTTCGGGTGTTCATGTCTCTGTATCCATCTCGACCCAAGCTCGAGATATGCCCTCTCCGCCGTCCGGAGGAGGAGGTCGCTGTTGCCTCGAGGACCCGAGCGCCCCCTCGGGCGCCTCACTCCGCCTTTTGTTCCCAGACCATGCGCGTCACCGTCTTCGCAGCTGGGCGGGGATACGGAGGACGACGACGAGGAGGAGGAGGAGGAGGAGGGAGCCAACCGAGGAACTGTTGCTGCTTGTGAAGCGGCGGAGACGAGCATCTTCACGGCGTGGCGGCGGGTTAACGGCCAGCCTCACCTGTTTTCGTCCCCCGAGCCGAGCGAGCCCCTCTTGTCGGCGAGCCCGCCAAAAAAGAGCTTGAGCCATCAGGGGAGGCAGCGCGGAAACGAGGGAGGCGGCTTTCCGGCCGGATCATGAGCGGTCCCAGCCCCAGACGGCTCCGGAGGGGCCAGTGAGGAGCCATCCGGGGATGGCAGCAGCGCCGTGCGAGGCGGAACCCAGCCAGCGCCTCGCCTCGGCCCCAGCGCCGCTGCCTCCCGCGCAGCCTGAGAGGAAGAAGCTGCATCGGGCGCCGTCCCCGGCCAGACCCAAGGATGTGCCCGGATGGTCGCTGGCCAAGAGCCGGCGCGGCAGCCACCCGGGCTCGCCCGTTTTCTTCCCGGGCAAGTCAGGAGCGGGCGGTGGACACTCGCGCCGGGCTGGGAGCGCCAAGGATGGGCGCGGCGAGAAGAAGGGCAAGGCCACGCCGCCGATGGGGTCGCGGGTCTCCGGGAAGGGCTCGGGAGGCCGAGCCGGGGCGAGAGTAAAGGGGCGGAGCCGTCTCCCCGGGGCTGGCGAGGGGGCAGCTGCCTCCGGCGGGGCCGGGAAGGTGCCGTCGGCGCGCTCCCAGCCGCCGCCCGCCTCCAGCCTGACAGACAGCAGCTCGGAGGTGTCGGACTGCAGCGCCTCGGAGGAAGCGAAGGTCCTGTCGCTGCTGGAGCTGGGCGGGCTGAGCGGCGGCGGCGGCGGCAGCGGCAGCGACAGCGAATCCCCACCCAGCAGCAGCGCCCTTGCCCAGCCGGCCAGCGCCTCCGCCGATGGCATATCCCCGCTGCCCGAGGACCTGTCGACGGGGGCCTCGCTGGCCAGCAGCCGCCTCCCTCTCAGCACCTCGCTGGCTTTCTCCGACCTCACCGAGGAGCTGCTGGACGCGGGAGTCGCCCGGGAGTTGGAGGAGCTGCGCTCGGAGAACGACTATCTCAAGGTG
Organism: Laticauda colubrina; assembly: GCA_015471245.1. Taxonomy (NCBI): domain Eukaryota; kingdom Metazoa; phylum Chordata; class Lepidosauria; order Squamata; family Elapidae; genus Laticauda; species Laticauda colubrina. The sequence continues at coordinate 4,382,918 of BLBF01000041.1, forward strand.
AGCGGGGGCCGGGTTGGGGGCCGGCTGGGCGGAGAGAACAGGCGGACGAGGCTGCTTTCGCACGGGGAAAAACACACACACACACACACACACACACACACAAACACACACACACACACACACACACCAACCAACCAACCAACCAACCAACCAACCAACCAACCAACCAACCAACCAACCAAAAACCTTCGATTTTGCACAGCGCGGATTCTGCAGCGAATTGTCTCTCCGCCTCCCCCCCCCCCTCCCGAAGGCCTCTTCGTCGCCCAGGCCTTCTGCAGCCACCCAGCCGCCGCTCGGACCTAGGAAGTCTTTGTAAAAGAGGCACGCCCCTTCCCTCAAAAGATGCCCCGTGGCTCGAATCTGATAGCTGGCCTCCCTTGATACATACTCTATATGTGGGACGATCACTTGTACAGTGACAGCCCCCCCCCCCCAAAAAAAAGTGGTGCTCTCAAGAGCTGCTGCTGCTTCTGCAGCCCCACAAGCCTGAAGCCTGGGAAGACACCCCCACCCCCTTTCCCCCCCCCCCCCCCTCCCAGTTCACTGCTTGACAATTCCACATGGGATAACTGGAAGGCAGTGAACCAACAAATATGAGAGTTACACCAAGAAATGGTGGAAGAGAATCATTCAGGGAAGGATGCTAAAGGAGGGACAACATGAAATGGGAATGGGGGAAAAAAAAATGAAAATAGTCAAAGAAACAGTGGTGGATAATTGTACAGTTATCTCACGTTCAGTTGTCCCGCGTTGAATTTTCCCATGGGGAGCTGGCCTGGGTGAGTCAACCGTGAGCTGTGTCATTCTGAGACAATGTGGCGCACCCTGGAGAGCAACCACATTGGGGAAAAGCTGTTCTATAGGGAAGACCTTTTGTCTCTAGACTGTACCTGTGGAGGACACTTTTGCTACTCATAGAGGTCACGGCCCGTAAATATTGTTTAGGACATTTACTGCTAAATGTGTGCAGCCTCCCTACCCCTCTCCTTCCGATCCTGGAGCAAAAATGGGTCATTGTTGGAATGGTCTTCTTTGTTTTGAAGCAGGTATTCATCAAAGCCTATGGACCAGGAATGACATGTACTTTAGCAAGATCTGTTGCTGCCATGTTGAATTTTGTAGCCCTTTCATTGGTGAGGAGTCTAGCTTTATTAGAACAGAGACTGATACTAAAACAAATGTTCACCTTTGTAGAATGTTGGTTATGCGCAGGACATGTATGTTACAACCCTAAAGACACACGCCAACATTCTGAAGCTCCTAATTTACATTCTTTTGCCTCAGGAGCATTCAGACCCCATGTTTAAAATATGTGCATGCTTTCAAAAGATTTTTTCTTCTTCTGCTAATTCTCCTTTGGCTTACTGAAACAGATGTTCTGCAGTAGAGTTGCTATCGATCTGTGGATGTGTCAACAACTACAATGTCCAGAATTTGAATCTTTTTGCAACTTTTTTTCCAAAAAATATCCAGAAGGCATTGAGTTTGTTGTGTTACTTATTAGAAGTAAATTATTATCCTGATCAATTGCCTTATAACCACACTTCTCTAGGTAATATGTAGATTTATTTTGATACAGGTGTCTGTTCTTCTTTAGAAACAAAAAGAAAAATGTCCCTAGTCAAGGACTAGATGTAAATCTAGGCACCCTTTCTTATGGAATTGGAATTACCTTCTCACATTTTATTTCAATGTTTCAAGAATAGGAGACTGTTCAGGTCTGTTAAGCAAAGAATTTATTAGAGCCTGTTAAAGGTTATTCATGGGAAGCTGCTTCCCTATAGCAATCCCACATTAAAATTCTAACATCATGCCATTAGGTTCTGATTGGACAGAGGTTTTCTACAGGACGATTAGATGTTCTCAGAGTACCATGGCATTAATGTAGAGTAGAAGGGAAATTCGTATAACAAGCAACTCTAGTTGTACTGAAGGGCAAGAAGTTGTACAGAATTGTAGTTCAGTATGTGTGTATCTCAATGCAGACTTGTTTTTTCCTTTGGAGTCCAGTTTGATTTCATGTATGTATATATGTACTGTATGCATGCATGTATTTATATCCTACCTTTATTGTTTTTTATAAATAACCCAAAGCAGCAAACATACTTAATACTTTCTTCTCCTATTTCCCCTGCAGCAACAAGCTTGCAAGGTGGGTTGGGCTGAGAGAAACTGAGAAACTGACTGGATCACAGTCAGCCAAATGGCTTTCATGCCTAAGCTGGGACTAGAATTCACAGTCTCATGTTTTCTACTTTGATGCTTTAATCACTAGACCAAACTAGTCCATACAGTTTTCTAAGCAACATTTTCAGAAGTTGTTTGCCCTTGCCTTATTGCTAAGCCTGATAGAAAGTGACTGGCTAAGGTTACCCAGTTTGTTTCTGTGCTTAAGTTACAATTAAAACTCAAGTTTCTCCAATCCCAGTCCAGTGCCTTTGCCATTGGGGCAGACTGACTTTCTGATACATAAGTTAAGATACCTTAAATGGAAATATACATGATCTTGGCAGATATATCCCTGAAATGTGCCACAGTAATGACAATGCCAGGAGTGAGAGGCCATTTTCAGGGGAGAAGTGATAGAGATGTTTAGTCATCTCATGTCCATTGATTCTCTGCCTCACATTGATATTTTTTTTTGCTATTTCTAAAATAAGTTTCCTTCATATAATGGGGGAAAATAGTGCTCTTGCCTAAGTACTCTCATGGAGTATACAGTGTGAGTAATAAGAAATAATTGAGTCCAAGATTTCAGGACTGATTTCCAAAGGCTGTTTGGAGTGGATAGGAACCTGGGTGTAGGACCTCTCTGCAGCTTTTTAAAGCAGCTGCATCTTTTCCTCGGATTGCAATTTGCAGTAGCTGCAATTTCTATACTGTTTCAGGAGGCAACAGAGGATGGTGCATTGCCTTACCTTACATTGCACATAGCAAATTGTGTTTCATATTCACAGTAGAGAAAGACATCTATGTTGCTGCAAAAGTTGTTCACTGTGTGTTTCACTTAATTGTATGGAACACAACTTTGCTGATGTGCCTCGAGAGTGGTGTGCAGACTTTGCTGGAGTACTATTTGAATAATGTAAGAATATTGTTTGTTAGGAAACCCTGCAGTCTGTGAAAGAGAGGGAATGGGGGAGTAATTGGGTTGTTGCCAGGTTCAGTTGCTTCTCTGAGCTATTACCATTGAGCAGTGATGATTTTATTTTTCAGGATGGGGTTGGCATGGTAACAGTAGTGTATATTTCCTGAATGGTTGCATGCAACTCCCATCTTAGAGCTTCTATTAGATCCCTAGAAAAGGCAGAGATTCTTACTGCCTCTGACAGATTTCTAATAGAAAGAGATAATTCTATAATTGTAGAATAATATAATTAAAACAATTACATGTGTATATACTCATAGCAGTTATTTTTTTGCCTTTTTGCACGATGCACTCAATACATTTTTGTGTGAAAAAATGTAAATACTTCTTGGATGTTGAAAAAAATATTTCTTAAAGATACCTTGTCCATTTTAAGGGGGGTGGATATGTTTACCACAGTTCTCTTCCTTCTTCTCTGGAACAGTGTTCCCCTGATATCACACAGGTTCTGACCCTGTTAGCTTTTTGCAAGGCAATTAAGTTCTTGAGGAAGTCATTTTAGTCTCTCCTGATAAAGGGTTCATGAATGTTCTTTAGTGTCAGACTTTTTTTTACTCCAAAGTTATTTTATCACATTGTTATACCATGTTATTTATTTTTAGTCCTATTGTCCAATTACTATTTTGGAGGTCTGTAAAATTCTTGGAAGCAGATATAATCAGAGTGTGACATAAGATTAGTACAATAAAAATAAATAAAATATTTTGATCTCACTGCAGTAGAATTCTAAAATAAAAATACAAATTAATTGGTGGATACCTGAAGTCTCCTACCCATAGTCCACATTAATATTGTACTTAGATCAAACATACAAGCTGAGGAAGACAGCAGAACTCAGTTTCCAGTGTTATCTAATACAGGTGCTCCTCCAAGGTATCCATGAATATCATTTATTTCTGCAGGGAGGATGCGGTTTGTGTCAGATGTAGCCTTCAGCAAACAAGGTTGTGATGCCAGATGTCCTGGAGGCCTTCATGGCTGCACATACAAAGACCCCCATTCTGCCAATGCGAAGATGTATGCATCTATGTCAGATGAATGATGTCATGAAGGCTCTCTTGTCTGTCTCTCCACCCTCCCTCACTTCCTCCCAATGCCCCTTTTAATAATCTTATGGATACCTAAACAAGAGTTTTGTTTTTATCAATGAAGCTGCAGACAATTGAAATTGGCTAGGGAACATAGGAGTGGTTGCTCAAGAAAAATGAAAGGTAACTCCTTGGGAGATTGTCATAGAGGACTGAGAAGTCTAGTTTGATTGACAAATGAATGTTTAACATTTATTAAGGGTATATAGAATAACAGTTGGAAGGGACCTTGGAGGTCTTCTAGTCCAAACCTCTGCTCAGGCAAGAAAACCTGTACCATTTCAGATAGTTTGTTCACTCTCTTCTTAAAAACTTCCAGTGTTGAAGCATTCACAAGTTCTGGAGGCAAGTTTTCCCACTGATTGATTGTTCTGTCAGAAAATTTTTCCAAGTTGCTTGTCTCCTTGTCTAGTTTCCATCCATTGCTTCTTTTCCTGCTTTCAGGAAGCAACAGATGGAAACTAATCAAGGAGAGAAACCTATTGGTATATTTTGCCTATTGGTATTTCTCGTCTGAGGCATCCCCATGCTGAATCTTTGTTGTATCCTCCTTGAGTGACCCTTTTCTTAACTTTCTATGTTCCTGCATATCCACATCTGTATTCTAGTTTTGCAGTGTACAAGCATTTCCAGATATTATATTCAAATAAATGTTAGTTTCTGCTTTGCCTTCAGGTAAACTGTGAGACAAAGATTGACTCTGTTGAAATCAAACTTAGCTGCTCTGTAAAAAATACTGTTTGATAGTCTAAATATTATAGAATTGGCTTAGCATCTAATATCATTTAATAATCTGCTTTGTCTTGCTGCAAGCAAGAAAAAATGGGGATGTCTTAACCAGACAGTCCTACAGGAAGCGACTGTGATAGGTATCAAGAAGCACTAGACTATACCACAAATCTCTTTTGACTTACCCCTTATAGGCATAGTTTTTATATCATGGATGCCCACCATTTATTTTGAGACCTGAAGTTTAGAATTTTGAATGCTCAGTATTCAGTGTGAGATTGCAAAGATGTGGTACAAAACCCATTGCATATATTGGATCAGCACAGTTTGTCCTGGTTTCTCAGGATGGTGAATTTTTTGGCTCAAGGCTGAAGACTCATTACAAGAATCCAAATAAAGCCAAATAAAGTAGTGAATTATACCTCCCCTTTCCTTCTAACTATAGGAAAATTGGCAGGCAGTCAAGATTTCATTTAGGCTGGCCTTTCTCAATATTCTGATAGAAAACGGCTGCAGAGATTCAAAGTTGTCATGGTAGTGTAACATTTCATACTAATGAGAAATATATAAGGGCGCTTATATTATATTTTTTTGGTCATGATCCAGCCAGCGTTAAGAGCAATTAAAAATTAAAATGGTGTGTTTAACAGCACAGTCATTTTCAGGTTTATGTTGAAGCAAATTCCAAGGAATTTGGAAGAGCTATTTTCCAGTAATTATTTTTGTAGTTTATATATGTATGCGTATGTATGTATGTATGTATGTATGTATGTATGTATGTATGTATATGTATATTGTACAAATCACTTAACATATAAGTAGAAGTAAGTGAGTTCAAGGTAATTTATTCCTGTGTAAGTAATAACAGTTTGCATGGATTTGAGAAAAATTTAAATGCAAATCTTGATTAATTCCATATTAAACATTTCTAATTCTCTTGCTATACCTTAGTGATTCACCTTTGGATGAGAATTGGTTTTTATCTGAGATTTGCCAATTCTGCATTTGTACTATTTGTTTATTATAGTAGAAGCTGATTTATCCTCCTACTGGTGGAATCCTTCTGGTTATCATCTTGCTTTTAATATTTTTTTTGCTCCATAGAGATTTTTTTTGGTGCTGTCATTAACAAACAGAATATGACACACAAACTTTGCAAGAGGTGTTTTACTACATCAGAACAAAATTTATTTGTCACAGCTCAATATTAAAGAATGTTATTAAAATAAACCGTACAAATGCACTAGAATATAAAAATGAAGAAAGAAGAAAAATCACTACAGTTACTTTCACAATATGTAGTTTGCATGAAACATTAGAATGTTATTGCTTTCTGTAGTAGTGTAATGGAAGAAATCAGAATGGAGAATAGTCAGGTTATTTCCAGCAAAGAGCAGGAAAGAAAGGACTTCAAGTATGAGCTAACATTGTTGGCTCTGAAAGCTGAATTTGTTTTGAAATCTGTCAGAATAGAACTGATTTATCTATCCAGCATATCATACTCATCAGACTATAGATGTTACAGTGGGATGCAGCATAGGAAGCACATTCCTTCTTCAGCTTTGAAAACATTTGTTCACTGATGTTGCTGTTGCTGTTGTGATCACAAAGTATCATCTCTTTGCCTTTTGTGAGGTCAGGTTATCAACTTAGTGGCTCCAATGACAATTGTTTTTCCCGGGCTAATAGATGGAAATTGGACGTTTTTAATCGGGACTGCAGTGAAGAGAAAACAATAAAAAAATAGATGTTTTCTTTCTGGTTTTTTTTTCCTACCCAGTTTGCAGAATAGGAGCAAAGAACTATAAGCTGTTGCATTAGGCTTAATTTGCAGCTTTTATGTATTTGAGGTTACTGTGGGTTAAATAATTATATTCCCCCTGGGAAAATGCACGAATATCAAGATGCCTCTGTGGATTTGTTTGGTTCTGTATTATTGATCCGAGGAGCACAGCATGCTTTGTGGAAGTTGTGATGGGGCTTTGTGTTTGAAATTCCTTTCCTCATCTTACTTTACCAGTGAGGAGGCTTGGGGAGGGGCGGGCGGGGGGAGGGGCAGCGGGGCAGGAGGGAGCAAATGCGGGTACCATGCTTTGCTTTCCCTTTTTGGCCTCTCTTCAGAGACCTCCCAAACAAAGCTGACAGGAGAATAGTCTGTATTGGGGAGCTGTTATGCCTTGAAGAGAATAGCATAGAGATGGCTGCCTTGTCATCACAGGGTGGGGGGAACAAGAACTCCGAGGCCCTGCTCAGCAGAATGGAAAATGTGAGATGTGATACAGCAACAGCTGCAGAGGGATGGGAAGACAAAGAATGGGCACTCAAATTTTATTTGAAAAAAGGGGCGGAGACAGCTGTAAGCCAATCCTTTTTCAGAATAGCAGATATAGGCAGATGGGATTCAATCTGGCATGAGCCGAGGAGTAGCCTGCTCATCTTTCCTCAGGCTGTTCCTTCTTACTGTGATCTACCCTCCCTTTCTGCATGAACAATGACTACTGTGGGCCTTTTACCTCGTCCTCCCCTTCCTAGAAAAACAAAACAAAACTAGAGCTTGGGTATAAGTCTGCTTTGTTTTTTTTCTTTTCCACAAGTGTGGAACAGATATTACAGAAAAATAAATGTGTATTTGTAAATACTCTTGTTTTCTACATGTAGGTACATAAAGTCTATGACACTGAATATATACCATGTATCCTGAGTTTTGAATTTTCATTTGTAGCTTTCTCTTCCTCTTTATTTAATAATATCATCATGGCAATTGAACACACCCATAGCTTAGTTTGGAAAGCTTGGCATAACGCTTGCATTGTGTATAAACTAAGAGTTGTACGTCAAGAGATAACAGTGCATCTCACTGAGCAGAAAAGTAAACGATGTATCATTTGATTTATGCAGAAAATCATATGTAATTTAGATATGTTACCTTGTATTGTACAATACACAATGATAATATAGCGGGTAATATCTTTCCATTTTGAATCAATATATTTGCTTTTGTATGGCTTCAGAGCTCCTCATTATTTGACTGTTAATTAATGGAGGAAGTTGTAAATTGCTGGATGCTATTTCCTTCATTTCTCCTCTCCTATTCATCATTACTTATGAGTCGTTGGTGGATGAGTGTGCAAAAGGAACATGCAAGAAAAGTGTTGTGCACTAAAGTGTTTAGTTTTTATGTTGCACTGCATTTTTAAACAATGGTAGCAGATTTCTTGAATTGTATTGTTAAACACAGATGTTGTACCAATGGTGCGCATTAATTATAGTTGATATTAAACAATGATATAATGGCATTTCCAAAGACATGATGGAAATACTGTGCAGATACAGTAATTATACATTGTCCCCTCAGTTATAAAACACAAAGCCATCACTTAATTGAATATACCTATGGCATGCTTGGGATATTCATATCTATAGTTACAGTTGCATTCACTTCATATGCTAAATCGTGTTTACTTTTTTATTGTAAACATCTTTGAATTTTTTTTTAAATTAAGAAGTGATATAGAAATATTTAAATAAATAAATATAATTAATCCAATTGTTGGAGTTTCCACAACATGTTACACCATCATGGGTTGTGTATAACAAATGAGGTCAAGTGTAGTTCAGGATGTATGAAAACAGCCTGTATCTTAATGTGTTGCAATTCAAATTTTTTTTACTACTGGTTCTGTGGGTGTGGCTTGGTGGGCATGGCAGGGGAAGGATGCTGTTAAATCTCCATTCTCACCCTACTCCAGAAGGAAAGTTGCGACAAAATCCCATTCCCTCCCCACCTCACTAACCTGCTTTCCAGCTCCATTTTCCTGTGCAGGACAACAAAAGAAGACCCAGCCAATCAGCTGAGACTCAGGAGGCAGAGACTAGATGGGGGCGGGGCCAGTCAGAAGTGGTATTTGACGGTTCTGTGAACTACTCAAAGTTTCCACTACCGGTTCTCCAGAACTGGTCAGAACCTGCTGAATATTACCTCTGTAGTACAAGTAATCATTTATTTGCAACCATAATGGAACCTGACATTTTCATCGTAACTCATGACAGTTGTAAATCAAGGCACCCATGTGACCAACCAGATTTTACAATGTTTTTTGTGGTAGTTGTTAAATGAACACAGTGATTATTAAGCGAGTCAATGCATTCCTTTAGCAGGTTTTTTGGTCAGAAACTGGGTAAAAAAACCACATGACTGCAGAATACTGCAACTGTCTTAAAGACAAGATGTTGCCAACCACTTGAATGGTGGTCATGTGACCAGGGGGGGCAGTGCTGCTATTGGAACTCTGGAACTGGGTCATAAGTACCTTTTGGGAATGGTCCATGTAACTTTTGCAAGCGACAGGATGTTAAGTGAGGACTACCTGTAAGCCAGGTTATTAATGAAGGTTGTGTTTGCCCTATCCACACATTATTTCTTTTGAATATATGGCAGTTTTAATTTTTCATAGTTTCTTGCCATGTCCAAAATGGGAAACTGTGGTTATTAATATGTCAATTGAAGCTATCCAAAATTCTAAATGAACTTTATGAAGCTGGCCTGTTTGGTTTAATTTGACAGCCAGAGTTTTCAGTTGTAATTAATTTCATAGCAGACTGAGAAATGAGGAAGGAATACAAAAATACTTCGATACCAGGCAAAACTTGATCATAATTTAGTGAAAGTAGTAATAAAGTTTGTGGGATTAAGTCTCTCTCTGTTTCTGTCTCTCATTCTCTCTCTCTCTCTCACACACACACACAAATATTTTTTATGCTTTTCATTTTCTTCTTGTCTGATCTTGGAGAGAAATGTTGCATTGGGAAACCTTTGTTGCATTTGGGAAATGGCCAGGTTTTGTTATATTTCCCCCCCTAAATTTTTTTTAGTGTTCTCATTCTTCCAACCTCAGTTCTATGCTCAACATTAGGAAATATAATTCCTCATTTAGAGTTGATTAACTGTCCTCAAATTGCTACTCACCCTGTCTTTTATTTCTAGTTTACATTAATGTGTAAATTCATGTACCTGAACAGTAAAGTAGCATCACATTGTGAATGGAAGATAATGATTGTGTTATTTTTAAGTAACAAGGACTGTTAACCTTCTTACAAATTATAGTACAGGACAGAGCATAGCAGCATCAGTGTGAGAGATCCAGATTTTTGGATACAGATTGAACTTGGTGAATTTCAATGTGCTCATTACAAAAGTAGCATGCAAAGAAAGTTCTTGGTTATGAATATTGGTTGGTGATGGTACTTAACTTATTTTTTAAAATAAAAGAATACTGTAGATATTACAAATGTATTTCTGTTTGCAAAATGTTGGAGGGTTGGCATGAACTTTAGTATTTTCTCATAATTAGCTTAAGCAGTCTACAGGTGACTGGTAACGCATTTTCTAAAGTCTGATGTTATGCTATATCACTTCCTCCTGGAGAGTAATTTTACCTATGCAGTCACACTGACCCTTTGAATGGCTGTGGTTTATCCCATGGCTGTGGTTCAGACTGGTTGAAAAGCTTTTTGGTTCTTTGCTTACCTTATCTATTTTTATATTACATATTATGTTTTCTCAAACTATCTCAATATTTATGTGAACATATTAAATAAACCTCTTCCTTTTCCTGCAGGGGTATCAAACTCACAGCGTCACAGCGTCGTCACGTGACGTATCACGATTCTCCCCCCCTTCGCTAAACTGGGCAGGGGTGGGGCTAGCATATGACACATCCGGCCTGTGGGCCACGAGTTTGACACTCCTGTTCTCTCCTTCATGCTGCATCGAGAGCCCAGGATGGGTTGATTCCTTCCTATGATGTCATTTAGCTGAGTCTGTACGAAGATATAAAAGCCAGCTCCCGGAAGAGACCCCAGCTTTTGACTCAGCTCCTTTCAGTCAGTAGCTGTGTCTCTGAAAGTGTTCTGTTAGATAGCACTCACCAGCGATCTTCAGTACCTTTTTTTCCTCACATCAAGCAGCTCCCAGGATCTGGGCAGCTGCTCTTCCAGGAGATCAGGGTTCCCTCTCCTGCAACATTGAGAGCAGCATTGCCAGAGTGCTGTTCAGGCAAGTTGGGCAGTGTCTGTATACCTCCCCCATGCCTGCGGTTTGAGCGGTCGTAAAAAGCGATTGGATTCTCGCCCAGAGCAGACATCCTCTGCATTGGTCTTCAGTCCTTCTCTCTTCAGGCTGTTGCTCAGCAAGGCCTTGGTCACTGCCAAGCTCTTGCCAGAGGAAGTGGCTCCCAAGCCACGAGGAAATCCCTCTAGCCAGGGAAACTCGCTCTTCTCCAATCCTGTAGTGCATGCAGAGGCTTTGCTTCTCCCACTTTGTTCCTGGACACAATCAAGGAACAATGAGCTTCCCCTTTGGCAGATCCTCGTCCATCTTCTCAGGATAAAGCATTTCTACAATGTCAGCACAGCTCTGGACAATGCCCTGGCAGTGCCTTCTGTAGACATTCCGGTTCTGGCCTCGTTCTCATCTTCTGGCACTCCCACGGAGCCAGAAGATATCCTGAAACCAGATGATAAACGCTCCGAACAGACCCTCAAGCGCAATCACCAGGCCGCTGCATCGGCTGTTCGGGCTTCAACAGCAGCATCCTTTTTCACGAGGGCATCCATATGGTGGCTGTGCCAACTGTAGAATAGATTTCCTGCTTCTGACCTTCGGTGTCACCAAGACCTTAATAAGATTATTGCAGCAGTGGAATTCACTGCAGATGCCACTCCCAAATTTGCATCTAGGGCCATGGCATCTTCTGGAGCAGCAAAAAGACTGTTATGGCTCAGAAATTGGCAGGCGGAGTCATGCCAAAAATAGAAGCTGGCTTCAGTTCCATTCGCGGGCGATAAGCTTTTTGGCAATGTTCTGGAACCATATCTCATCGAAACCGGAGATAAACATAACATTCTCTCTTCCTCTGGGAAAAGAACTGACTATCTCCCAGCTCCTTATTGCCCTCCTGCCTTTCGAGCAGAGACCTCATTCCGCTTCCCCCAGTCTCAGAGGCCATACTCCCAACGCCAAGACCAACGTGTGGAAGCATCTGGCAGGCAACAACCTTCTACTGGTAAACAGCCCTTTGGGGGGGGGAGGGGGTTGTTCCTTCCGTCACTCTAAGTAATCCCTCATTCTCTCCACCCATTGGAAGTCGCCTAGCCTTCTTTGCCTCCAATTGGTAGGAGTCAATGACGGATGCCTGCATGCTCAGCACTATTAGATCAGGGTTACAATTGGACTTCCTAATGCCACCCTCCAAAATTTTTTGATCTGTCCTGTCTCTCAGGACATTTCCAGGCAAGCCGTCATGAATCAGGCCATTCAACACCTTCTTGAAATCAGAGCTATTCAACATGTTCCCCCCTCTCAATGGAGACGTGGGCTTTATTCTCGCCTTTCATCATTCCCAAAGCCTCAGGGGGGCTAGCGAATCATCCTGGATCTAAAATTTCTCAACCAATTTGTAAAATACTGGAAATTTAAAATGCACAATCTGCATTCTATTTTAGAGAATGTTCGGGAGGGCGATCTCCTCTCTTCCATTGCTCTCACGGAGACTTACCTCCATATCCCCTTACCTCCATATCCCTCATCATCGCCAGTTTCTCCATTTCTGTTATCAGAATACCCATTACCAGTATCAAGCACTTCCCTTCGGCCTCTCATTGGCTTCAAGGGTCTTCACGAAAGTTCTGGCAGCATTGATGGCATCTCTGTGTTCTGTTCCCATGAGGATCCAATGCTACTTGGATGACATTTTGATTCTGTCCTCCTCCATCCATGCAGCCCATTGGGATCTGCAAATTATCCTGTCATATCTCCAGACCCTCGGATTTTTCCACTCCCATCCACTCCAATGGTTCCTGCTTCCCTATCAACAAGAAGGAATCAGCCACTCATCCATCAAGGACCCGCCACAAATCTGGAGATCTCTCAGTTGGTGGCGTTCCCCATTAATTTGGAAGGGATTCCTGTTCAGGGTCCCAGACAGGCTAGTGATAACCACCGATGCCAGTGTCCTGGGTTGGGGTTCCCATATGCAGGGCCAGATAGTTCAGGGCATTGGTCCAGGTCAGAGCAGGCCCTTCCCATAAATTGTCTGGAGCTCAGAGCCATTTTTCTAGCTCTCAAGCATTTCAGGCACTCAGTGACTGGCTCTCATGTTCTAGTCCTTATGGACAACATGGCCACAATGGTTCATGTCAACCGGCAAGGGGGGACGAAGTCCAGAGCCCTCTTGGGAGAGGCTGTATGGTTGGGGTTATGGGCAGAGAAACACCTGTTGTCGATCTCAGAGGACCAAATCTCTGGGGTCAACAACTCTCAGGCCAACTGACTCAGCAGGAGCCTAGTCGACCAGGCAGAATGGTCCATTCCTCTGACTCTATTCAGGGACCTTTCCCTCAGATTCGGAACGCCGGAGATGGATCTCTTCTCTACTCTTCAAAACGCCCAGGTCATCAGATTCTTCACCAGTTTTCCTTTGTCAGGAAGCGGTGGGGACCAATGCTCTTTGGTGCAGATGGCCCAAAAGTCTCCTGTACGCCTTTCCCCTGCTTTCCATCATTCCGGCAGTAATTCGGAAGATGTTGGAGGAATGAGCGGAGCTCCTCCTCCTGGCACCCTATTGGCCAAGGAGGTCCTGGTTTGCGGACCTGGTCAACCTATCAGTGGCTTCTCCTTGGAGGATCCCAGCCCATCTAATCTCCCTTATCCAGGGGATTCTGCTCTATCTGGAGTCCCAGTGGCTCAAGCTGACCATGTGGCACTTGAGCAGCAGCGGCTAGAGATGGCTGATCTTCCAGAAAGGGTCATAATCACTATCTTGGCATCTCACAAACCTTCTACAAGGCTCATCTATGATGCCACCTGGAAGGACCTTTCCCAATGGTGCTTGAGGGAAGGTCTCTCTCCTGCTTCAGCCCAGTTGGCAGAGGTTCTTAGATTCCTTCAGCATGATCTGGAGAAAGGTTTGGCCCCCAACACCTTATGCAGGCAGGTTAAGGCCCTCTCCTCAGTTCTTTCATGGGATTCGTTTCCTTCCTTATCACATCACCCTTAGTCAGGAGGGTGGAAGCTCTTTTTTGAAAGGGGCTTCCAACCTGCACCCACTGGTGGTTCACAGGTATCCTTCCTGGGATCTTCATGTGGTCCTTAATGCCCTTATGAAGCCCCCCTTTGAACCTCTTAGAACATTGTCTTTCCGTTTCCTGACTCTGAAGGTAGTGTTCCTCGTTTCCATCACTTCAGCCAGGCAGTTATCCGAGCTCGCTGCTCTTTCCATCAGACAGGACCTTTGTTCCTTTCACAATGATAGGGTTGTCCTCTGTCTCATTTATTCCAAAGGTTAACACCTGGTTTCACAGGTCCCAGGATATTATATTGCCTGGCTTCTTTCCCTTCCCGCACCATGACTTAGAGCAGCAGTGGCACACGCTAGACGTAGGAAGGGCTCTTAGAATATACATTAAGCGCACTTCCTCCTTCAGGAAGACAGAAGCCATTTTGTTTCCTTTTCCCTTCTCAGGGTACAAGGCCTCTTCTCCTACTATTAGCAGGTGGATCAGATCTTGCATTGAGTAGGCCTACAAAGCTGCGGCCTTTCTGGTTCCTCAAGATCTGACGGTGTATATCAGAAGCTTGGCCACTTCTGCTGCCTGGGCAACCCAAGCACCCTTGGAGGAGATCTGTCGTGCGGCCATGTGGACATCCCCGTCTCCTTTCATCAGATGCTACCATCTGGATGCCTTTGCCTCGGCAACTGCAGCCTTCAGCAGACAGGTGTTTCAACGAGTGGTTCAACAGTCGGTGTGATGACCCGGATGAGGACCTGCCCATGGACATGCAAGCTTTGGTATGTCCCATCCTGGGCTCTCGATGCAGCATGGAGGAGAATGGGCATTGGTAGAGGTTACCCTGAACACCCTTTCTATCTATGCTGCGAGAGAGCCCAGCCCCTCCCTTGATTTGTCCAGAGAGGGTAGGTCATATTTCTGTATTCATTTGTGCTTTCAGAGACACCTTTCAGTCTGTCAAGTATCTTCGCCAAAGCTGAGGTCAGTCTCCTGGCTTTTATATCTTAGTACAGACTCATCTAAATGACGTCATAGGAAGGAGTCAACCCATCCTGGGCTCTCTCGCAGCATAGATAGAAAGGGCGTTCAGGGTAACCTCTACCAACGCCCATTTTACTGGATAGCCAAGACAAGCTGCATTCTGGAGAATTCACATTATTGGCCTATTTTGTTGTCTACTTAAAATAGTTATAGAACAAAATGCTAATATGTTATCCTATTGTATCCACATTATTGGGACTGAGATACATTATTAAGAGAATAAAAACTTTGCACAGTCAAAAACAGTAATGGAAGTAAAGTAATAAGTGAAAAAAAGGGGGAAGAAAGAGAAGAAACAAAAGAAAATTATCAGAGAATGGCTTCCAAATGAACAGCATTTACAAGTACATTTATATTTTACCCTCTTTCCCAAAGGCTACAACATAATTTCCTTCTTTCTATAATCTACCATTTCCAGTCACCCAACCCTTAAATCCCAAATTCATTTTTTAAACAAAAAGGTTATAAAAGGATTTAAGTCATCAATAAATATGGTTACTTACTTATTGTTACTTATTATTATTATTGTCCTTTCCCTAATCAGACAAATCAATTGTTGTTTCTTGTAAACCTTGGCTCTTGGACTGTTTAAAAAAAAAGAATAAATAAAGCAGTCTGTTTGGGGAGTAGCAATAATCTACTTGACTTAGAGTTTCTGAGAGCTCTGCACTCATCAAGATATCCCTGCTGTACTTTCTTTATAAATCTTTTCTTATTTTATCCTGGTAAATTATAGCAATGTTCCTTCTGCTATCCTGTGGTTTGGAGTTAATTGAAAGCTGCTGCTTATGTTCTCTTTAATCTCTAAGGAAATGTTCCCTTGTCATTTCTTGAAATTGTTTTCCCTTTTACAGTGAGATCATAAATATACAAGTTGAGCTATTGCTGATAAGGTCAGATTCAGATTCATGTAATATTATATTTTACCTTTTTTCAGTTTGAAGCCTCATAACACAGCATTTTGCTCCTTTCCTGTAGTTTTGTTGAAGTATATTTCCAGTGACAGAAGTGTAACATAGGCAATTTGGCATCAGGGAAGTATTTTCAGATTGAAGAGAACACAGTGATGGGCTGCTACCAGTTTGGACCGATTCTCGTGAACCAGTAATTCTGGTGAGCATTTGGCCCCGCCCAACCACCCCTACCCTTTCCTATCCTATATTTCCCTGTTTTTACTTCAGCTGATTCATGTGGCACAGCGGATTGCCATGCCTCAGCTGTTTTACTCACCAGTGCTGACATAGAAGGTAAGTTTTTAAGTTTAAAATGGGTGGTTTTTGAACACTGCGTGTATGCGCACTCACCAAACCAGTTGTTAAACCGGTTGCAGCCCACCACTGAACAGTATTGTCTGTCTGCCTGTCTCTAGAAAGGATAGTTTTTTCTCCTGCATAATTACTATACCTTGTGAAGACTGTGACATGAAATCCATATAGCATGTATAAACATCTATGGGGGACACATTTATTTGCTGATACAGCACAAGTTGACTCAAGTGGCTGTGAAGTATTAATTTGTTTGGTTATTATTTGGAGCCTGCTGAATCCCTGCATTTGGGATTTGCTACACAATGCCTAGGGAAGCCACTGTGCCTGCCATATTATACTTAGAAACCTGTGATCAATTCCCACCTATGGAAGTCATTGACTTTATGCATTTCAAGGTTTAAATAAAATGGGAGGATAGATAAGAGAGAAGAATCAGTTTTAAATGTATTTTAAAGATGAATGGACAACCAGTGACATAGTTGTTATTTACATCTTTATGGAGAGCCAGTTTGGGATAGTGGTTAAAGCACCAGTGGCCCATGAGTTCTAATCCCACCTTTGGCACAAAGCCAGTTGGGTGACCTTGGGTCAGTCACTTTCTCTCAGTTCTAGGAAAGAGGCAATGGCAAATCAAACACTTTGGCAAGAAAACTATGTAAGAATCACACACACTATTGAATGGAAGAAAAAAAATGCATTCCAATGTTAAAGTACTTTTATTCGATATTAGTAAGCCAAATGTAAGTGTTCTTCTTTAATTGTGACCTTTAGTTCCTTCTGGTTTGTCTAGTGTCTAATCTTCAAAGTTTCATTTTATCATGATATATATTTACATATATATTCTTAAGTTTTCGCAGGTACTTACTTTTATGCTGTTCAGCTTTGTTCGGGTATTTTCCCACGTCATCATAGTTGTGCTTCTAAAGTTATAGCAACTTTTCAGCAGAATCTCATCTGCCATCAGCAGGCTTCTGTATTGAGTTCATCTGTGGGTCAGACTTTTAAAACTGAAACAACTGATTTTTTTGTTTGTGAGTGCAGGCTTCCAAATAGTTGACAGTCTGGTGTAATCAACTATTTGGAAGCCTGCACTCACAAACAAAAAAATCTCCACACCACTAGCCAGGCAATCACCTGGGCACAAACAGATCCCCCCTGATACCTCAAGCTCAAACACACACCAACCAGGCACCCAGGTGAAATCTAGCTTCCTAATAAACGATAGCCATCTGTTTACTCAGAGCCAAGCTGCACGAGAAGCCTCCAATACAGGAACACAATGTTGCCAGCCAATCAAGACAAAAAAAGCCACAAAACAGATAGAAGATATTAGAAACACCAATCAAGCAGAACACAGCAAACTCCAAGACCAATAAACACAGACCAAGACTCCCAACCAATAAGGATGAAGAAAAAACCATTCTGGCACAGCAGTAGGCGAGCCCCAAATTTAAAACAGAAATGGCTATGAAAGTCTGACTCACAGACGAACACAATACAGAAGCCTGATGATGGCAGATGAAATTCTGCCAAAACGTTGCTACAACTTTAAAAGCACAACAACAATGATGTGGGAAAATACCTGAACAAAGCTGAACAGCATACATGTAAGTACCCGCGAAAACTTAAGAAAACACACACACACACATATACACACACACATACACACACATATATTTGTTTTCTTAAGTTTTCACGGGTACTTACATGCATGCTGTTCAGCTTTGTTCGGGTATTTTCCCACGTCATTGTAGCTGTGCTTTTAAAGTTGTAGCAAAGTTTCGGCAGAATCTCATCTGCCATCATCAGGCTTCTATATTGTGTTCGTTTGTGAGTCAGAATCTTACAGTTGTTTCAGTTTTAAATTTGGGGCTGGCCTATTGCTGTGCCAGAATGTTTTTTTCTTCATCCTGATTGGTTGGGAGTCTTAGTCTGTGTTTATTGGTCTTGGAGTTTGTTGTGTTCTTCTTGATTGGTGTTTCTAATATCTTCTGTCTGTTTTGTGGCTTTTTTTGTGTCTTGATTGGCTGGCAACATTGTGTTCCTGTATTGGAGGCTTTTAGTGCAGCTTGGCTCTGAGTAAACGGATGGCTATCATTTATTAGGAAGCTAGGTTTCATCTGGGTGCTTGGTTGGGGTGTATTTGAGATGGGGAGGTATCAGGGGGAGTCTGTTTGTGCCTGACTTGTAGTGTGGAGATTTTTTTGTTTGAGAGTGCAGGCTTCCAAATGATTGACAGTCTGCTGGAATCATCCCTTCTATTCATGCTTTCAGGTCTTTTTTCAATCTCCATGGCTTCTCTGATGATTCTGTGGCTGGGGTTTTCTATTGTGGCCAGGGTTTTAGTGCCATTGAAGTTGATGTTGTGACCTGTGCTTTCATGTGTTGGACTAGTGAGGAGGTGTGTTCCAGCTTTTTTACTGCATTTTTGTGTTCATCCAGGCGGGTACTTATTCTTCTATTGGTCTGTCCAATGTATGTGGCTGGGCATGATGCACAGGGTACTTTGTATATGCCTTGGTTTTCCATGTCAATTTTATCTTTGGGGTTTCTAAGGATGGCTGCTATGTTTTTGTCTGTTTTGAAGGTAGTCTTGATGTGATGCCTGTGTTGTATCTTACTGATTTTGTCTGTCGTACCTCTTATGTAGGGCAGGACAGCTGTTCCATAGGTCTGTTCATCTTCTAGGTCTCTATTATGTTTTAGTGTATTTTTGTGGATCAAGCCGGTGATTTTGCTAATTGCCAGAACCAAACGCCTGGCAGACAAGACACACATAAAGACTGAACACAGTACTGACAGCTAACGGCTTCCACAAAAGCAAAATCACCGGCTTTTTGTTTCCCCTAAGATATCTAATGCAAATGCCATTTTTTATGTCCTTTTATTGATCAAAAAATTGAACCATTAATGTGTAATACAGAAATCCATAGATTGGAATTATAGGTGTAGGAACATGGGGTAGATAGGCTGATGGATTTATTGCTTACATTTACAGTTCAAGCTGATCCCATAGTCAATTTTGAATTTAGCCTCCTATTGATCTCTTGGTAACATGCCAGTCCAAAGCAGCCTTGCACAGAAAGGAGCACAGAGATTTCTGGGTGGATCTGTTTTAAACAGCTGTTTAGAATTACAAGAACCAAATGAATATTGCCTTATTAGTTGCAGAATGCATTACATAACCTATAAGTATGCATTCATAAATGAGTTCTGGAAAAGCCAATCCATGTATTTATTAAAGAAAAAGATGGCTATCTAGAAGCTGCTGATAACTACTTAGCCGTAGGTGGAAAACTGCTAATTCCGTTACCTTACACGAATGAAAAGTATTGCATGTTAAACATTAGATAAATTGAATGAATTGGACAGAGGATAAAAATATGATTCTGATATAACTTAACAAAACTTTGAATCTACTAAGTACTAATAGAAGAGAATATTTGCCATTTAAATCTTGTATTAGTTTATAAAAATATAAAATACAAAAATGCAAAGAAAAATGAAGATAATGGGAAAATAGAGGAGTAAAAGAGGAAGAGAAAAAACTGTCAGATAAAGCCAAAAAGGAAAAAAAATAATTTCATGTAAATTTTAAACCTTTTGTCCACATGTTTTCCTATCGTTTAAACATTATATTATATCCAAACTTCTTTGCTCATCGAATCATACAATATTTTGCATTCTTATTCTCCAAATTCAGTTTCAATAACAATTTATAAACCTTAGGAACAATATGTTCATCACTACCGTACAATAGGATTTCCAGTTGATTTTTTATAAAATGAAATCCATAGCTTTTTATCTAATTTAAATATTTTTTTTCAATTGTAAATATGGAAACCAATGGCAAAACTGTCCTTCTGATCCAATTCCTCTTTAGATAGAGTCACCAAAATAGAAAGATATTATTTGACCATAAGTCCACGAGTCTGATTTTGCCACCATTTCTTTTCTTAAAAAATAAAAACAGCTTCCTGGGGTAAACACCCAAAGGGGCATCTTCTAATAGAAGAGAATATTGGTAGCTCAGGGTTAACTCTGAGGTCCTTTGTGCTTCCTGAGCTTGGTTGTTTTCATGCAGATGTTTCATTACTAAACTAGGAAACATCATCAGTGCTAGAAGGGAGGGAGGTTTGCTGTCATTTTATATACAGACCAACAATCAAGAATAAACAATACCCCAGTCAAGGAAAAACTCAGACAAACAAGGTAGCAATAAACAACAGCCTAATCAAGGAACCTCCAAGACCACTCCCACCAGCACAGAACAAGCAACTAGTTTATAAAATGAGAGCAAACCCCACTCTCTTTTAGCACTGATTATGTTACTTAGTTTGGTAATGAAATGTCTGCAAGAAAACAATCAAGCTCAGGAAGCATCAAGGACCTTCCAATCTGCTAATGTCCTATTCCCAATTGCTGACATCTTCAACTAAAAGAATCTGAAAGGATTTGAAATATTTTAGACAATCACATTATAATATCAGGCTAGTCACATGTTTTCATGGCTTATCCCTACCTCTGTTTCCCCAGTATTTGATGTTGCATTGGTAGACTTGGAACCACACAGATTGTTCTCTGTGCGTGTATTGACTTCTTCATCAGGTAGAAGCAGTCAGTTTCTTAGGAATCTTGTTCACAGTGAGAGATTTGGAAAGAAAGTACCACCATCTTTCACCTTTTCTGAACTAGAACAACAGAATGATTCTGTATCCAATTACAAAAACAAAGCATCATATGAGTTGTTATCCCCAGTGTGTTTTGGTAAGAAGCAAGAAGAGTTGAGATTTTTAATGCTAGGTGACTGGTATAAGGAGGTAGCTTTGAAGAGTAAGCTCAGTTTCCCAGTAGGTGGTTGACTTAAAAATGGGGATTACATTTTAAAAAGAAATTACATCTCTGATAGTTTATTTTTACAGTTGTCTATTTACCCAAGGAACCCTAAGTCATAAACAAATGTAAAAACAAAAGCAATTCACCAACAATTAACATTCTGGCCCCAATGTTTGGTGAAATAAGCCAAATATTGATGCTTGTCAGAGGGAGATTATATTCCATAAAACAAGTGCCATAACAGAGAGGGCATGTTTCCTAGGGCTCACCAAGTGCCATTGTTTCATTGATGGAGTTGGAGTATACCTGCTCTGCCTGGTCTGGTGCGACTGGCAGAAACCATTGGAGAAAGACACTTCTGCAAGTAGCCTGGCCCCATGCCATGTGGGGATTTAAAGGTGGCAACTACCTCTTGAATTGTATCTGGAAACCTACCAGGGGCTAATATAATTCATGAAGCTGTGATGTTATACCTACCATTGCATTCTGGATCAGTTGAAGTTTCCAAATGCTTTTCAAGGGCAATCGATGTAAAGCAGTAAGCCTTATTGCAGTTCTACTTGGCTTCTAGCCATGAACTGGGACCATTTTAAAGCCTTCATATAGAAATATCCCAAAGAACTATTGGACCTTTTGGGATATTTTGATTTACGTCATATTTTGTCTATTTTCAAGTGATGAAGAGAGATCAAATAGTCAGGCAAACCAAATGCTGATGGCTGCTTTAATGTGTTAAGTGTTGGATCGTGCAGGTACCACAAAGATTCCAAAAAGGTGATGCCAAGATAAATAGGATATTATTGCACAGGAATTTGAGCATTTTCTGGTAGTAAGATCTTTATTTAATTGTATACTTAATATGCTTAAGTACATTTTTTTGTACAATGTTGATTTCTACTTAAATGATTTAGTGCTTAATGGGTATATACCCTTCCATGGCACCTACATTTCAGGGGTAACTTATTTCTCAGGCAGGCTGAAGCCAGATCAAGATGATCCAACAGGAAACTAATGTTTTCCAGTATAAAATGATACAAGTGGAGAGAACTGGGCTTCTGCCTCTTAATTTCCTGAAAGCAGCAGCAGCAGAAACTCCTGTTCCTGCCCTGATAAGAGAGCTGCAATTTGCCAGTCTCATTTTCAAATTATGGCACAGGACTACTGAGGGAGGAAAATGGGAGGAAAACACATGATTGGGGATGGGAGGAAAAGTATTCTGTAGTGCTGACAGATTGCTGCCACTTCATGCAATAATGCTACAGAATATTAGAAACAAATTATTTTTCTCAATTTTACATGGGAATAGCTCTCAAAATATTGTCACCTTCATAAGTGAGTGTGCAAAACCCACCTTTGCTCCATTCTTACACAGTGATTACTTTTTCATGTAACTCAAACCCAGATTTTAAATTCTAGATTGTTGAGCAAACCAATATAGCTTGGTTTCCACATAATACTACAGCATATTATAATACCCAGATTCACTCATCACATCAAACTAAAAACCAACTATATTGTGGCTGACTGTATGAACATTGAGATTTTTTTTCTTGAATTGTGCAAGGAATATTTCTGAAAGAAAAATCAGAGCTGTTCCTTTAAGAGGTAATGATCTAAGATTTTATCTTTTGAAGGCACATCTAAAAAGCAATCTTTTTTTAATGTCAATCTGTCATAGGAAGGAACTAAAACAATGCTTTTCCGTTTTGAACCATTTTAGTGATGCACAATATTAATATGTGTGATGCGTATTTTGCTTTCAAGTAAGAAGTGAGATTGTTTAAAGAAAAAGCCCGTCATATGAAAGTCTACAGTGTGTATTACATGAGCAGCTGGAGTTGCTACAAAATCATAACAGTTGTTTAAAAAGAAGAATCTGACATATGCTCAGTCGTAGATGTTTATTAACCATAATGATGAATGATAGGCAATGCCAAAATATCACAGTGTAAGTTTTGCCTTTTTTGTTTTTGCATTCCCACATCATGTGGAAGAATATAAGGAGCAGTGTTTATCTTGTGCAGTTGTAACACATGTTTAACAGGCCTCCCCATCAAATCATACCAAACCAAAATTTCTGGCCATATCTCTGATAATAATGGGCATCAGCCTAAATGCCCTGATATTACCTGGTAAGTTGTGCATACTGCATATATTTCCTAACTAATACAAAAATATTTAAAATTAGACATTTTGCATACTGTATTAGCGTTTCCACATGCATTGAACATTGCAAATATGAACATTTAGTGCTACAGAGTTACAATTGCTTCAAAAATGGTGTCAATAACTCATAAAGAAATTGAACAATTGTTCCCATGTCACTTTACTTCATTTTTTAAAAGCCAGAAATCAGTGTTTGGTAAGCCAAAACCAGTGCTGTGCTTTCTTTGTTCATGCATTTGCATGAATTGATCCCATAAATTGTGTAAACTGCTTCCGTCTGAGAAATGTTTTAAGATCTTCTGTTGTTTACATAAGTTGGCAAGTTAGTACACAATTATATTAAACAAGAAATACTTTCTGTGATTGCATTTTGATGGGATCTCCCAGAGAACTCATCTTATTCTTTGAGATAATGCCTCATGTCATGATTGAATGTGACAGGCTGCCTGGGAGGCTGGTTTGATCCTTTGTCCGCTGGCTAAATACACAGGCTATCTAATGGATATTACTCTGATTGGCTTTCTTCTACAGATCATAAGTAGATAAACCATTAATCCAAAGAAATGGGGGGGGGAGGATGGGTAATTTAACTGCTCCCACCTTCCAAGGGCAAATATATAAAAAAATTTCACATCCTTCAGAAGGAACAAGGAATGTAGCCAATCAATAGAGGAAATAGCTAGAAAAATTCTGTCTTCTAGTATGTCTTCTGTCTACTGCTGCCAGGAATAATAGACATTGGGATACTAACAATAATACTTGTATTACTAACAACAGGCACCTGTATTGGAGAGAGCACAAATAAGACTTTCATATTATCCTGTGGATTGTGGAATCACCTGTCTTGTGAATATATGATTTTCTGGCACCAGTACATAGAAGACATTTTGGAATCTAATTTCAGTTTACAGTAATAAGAGTGGTATGTTCCTTATTAGGTGGCAGCATTGTCTGATCTTGGTGATCCCAAAAGCTAAGTAGGGTTCTTGAGCCCTCTGATTGGTGGTGTCATTTTTTCCCTTGGTGTGCCATCTGCCTAACCCTTTGCAAGTTTTACATGCCTTAGTTTTATTTCCTTCTAAACTCCTAAGACTAATTAGTTGGATTGGCATAGGTAGGCTGCTGTCTTGTGCATGTTAGCTTCAGAGGCTTCCCTTTGGGATCTCTCCTCTCCAGTCCTGTTTTTTTTTTCTTTCATTAATTTTGTCTTTTCCCCAAATGTTATAGATGGAGATCTGGAGTGTGAGCAGTTTTTCTTAGTGTTTATTTTTCTGTCCTTTGCTTTTCTGTACAAGTGAGTGATGTTCTTTCGTTGGAGTTGTGGCACTCTCTGCCAGAATCACATCAAGAGTACCACTGTGTTTATGTGCCATTCCTTTCCAGAGAAGAGAAACAGTTCTCTGAATTTCTTCATCTTTAACATAATTATTCACAGGCAGAAACATCAGATATTGAGAAAATCTGTTCTGATTTGATCTTTGCAAACTTCACTGCAAAGGACTCACATGAACAGCAAATAGTACAAGCTACTAGTAAAAGATAAATATTACTATTTACTTTTAAATAATACAACATAAGATTGTATTTTTGCACGAGTGGAAAAATTTATATTCTTAACTATGCACAGTCTACACATCCTATTTTATATGCAACTCTGAATATTTGAGAGGAAAAGGCTGAACAGTTAGTTTAAATAGAAGGATTGTGTGGTGCTTAAGAGTTCATTTCCAGTGGTGTTTAGGAGTATGCAGGAGTGCAAATTTAACACTTTAAGTTGTTGTGTCTTTCCTTGTTATAAAGTATCGCAGAGAGACCTTACTTGAAGACTGAAGTGTTACATACATCTGTTAATAGTTCATGTCCTATCTCAGAATAGACTTATGGAGGTTGTTCTCCGAATTCCTCTTCCATCAAAACAGAGATTGTTTCTTCTACTCAGCTGAGAAGAACTTTCAAAGCAGAACATCATTGTTATTGTTAATGCCCCAACCTAAACTTGTTATATTCTCCTAATCCATTTCAACATATAATAATCTGTATCAATAAATAATCAATAAATACAGGTAGTCTTTAACTTATCACCACAGTTGAGCCCAACATTTATGTTCCTGAATGGGAAAATTTGTTAAGTGAGTTTTGCCCCATTTTACATTTTTTCTCACCACATTTGTTAAGTGAATCATTGCAATTCTTAAATTAGTAACATGGTTGTTAAGTGAATCTGGTTTCCCCATTGACTTTGCTTGTCGGAAGGTCACAAAAGGGGAGAGCATGACCCTGGGACACTGCAACTGTCATAAATGTGAGTTCAGTTGTGGGGATGCTGCAAGGGTCATCAGTGAAAAATGGTCTTAAGTCTCTTTTTTCAGTGCTGTTGTAATGGTCACTAAATGAACTATTGTAAGTCAAGGACTATCTGTAGCTGTTTCATGCATAGGTCCCTCCCACTCCCCAATATTCTCAGGATGCAGGCTTGGTTACTTGTCTTGTCCTTCCTTTGATCATGGTGTTTGTCTTTCCCAGGATGAGATTGAGGAACTACGTGCAGAGATGCTGGAGATGAGAGATGTCTACATGGAAGAAGATGTCTATCAGCTACAGGAGCTAAGGCAACAATTGGACCAAGCCAGTAAGACTTGTCGTATCTTACAGTATCGTTTGCGAAAAGCAGAGCGACGCAGCCTTCGTGTTGCACAGACTGGCCAGGTGGATGGAGAACTCATCCATAGCCTTGAACAAGATGTCAAGGTAAGTTCGCATTTGCAACTTTTTTCTTCATTAGAATGGAGAAGTCAATTGAATGAACCTGGAATATAAGTATTTGCTTTCTCTTCTGTTAAACTATTGGTTTAGCAATATAAGGAATGGATTTGTACTATTTAAACCATTGCATGTGCAGTTTAGTATTTGCTTGGCATCTAACCAAGATCTTAGACCAAAGGCTTTCTTCCTTCAAATGTCTGAAATCCTTTGGTCTGATATAAGAGGAATTGAAACTCTGTTCCAAAGTTGTTGGAACAGTATTGTTTGTTTCTGAGCTATAGTAACTTCAATAAGTGCTTGTAGTAGTTTTAGAAATAAAAGTGCTTTATGTGGAAATCTTCTTGAGAAATTAATCTTATGGTATTTTAACTCATTGGTGATGATTACTTGGAAAAATTGTACTGCTGTAGTATTTCAGTCATTTCTCACAAGAAACCATGGGACTTGACTTCCTTTGAATAAACATAGTTCACCTCATTTTCACAGAGGAAAGATAAGAGCATGTATAGATATACAAACTGAGACTGGAGTCATTAAAATAAAATCAAGTTATTGGAAGTTTGAAGTGCATTTGTGGAGTGGAACACTTTAACTTTTAGCTTTTTTCTTTTGTGATATTCAATTGGACAATCCATGAATTATGATGAAGCTAATTTTGCATTGCACGTGATGCTGTCTGATACTGAAGGCAATGCCTGTTTCTCTTTTTGGGAAAAAAAATCCATAATGGTTTTCATCCTGAATGGGCTATTCTGAAAATGCTTTGCAAGCCATTAAGTTACATAGTTGCACATTATTTTGATACTAGGTTTCATCCACAAATGTGCTCAATTGTAACTGGACTGCTCTTTCTGTCTCTGAATTCCTTTCCCTTTGCTTACAATCTCTTTATTGCAGTTTCTGTAGTCCTGGAGATAGATACACTAAAGAAAGATTATTAAAACATGATTCCTTGTCAAGTTCAATTAGACTCATGAAAACTAAGCAGCTGACCAAAGTGGCTGAATCCCTCCTTTGAGCTGCTGGAAGATCTTCATTCAGGATGATTGTGCCAGCCAGCTGGATGGAACATATGTTGTTTGGTGTGGCACATTTTGTTGAAGGGCACGAGAAGGCAACATATTCCAAAGGAGGAATGCTTTCTCTATATTTGATTAGTACTCTTGCTCTTTTTCTGGCATCCTGGCTACGACTCATGTGCCCAATGATATAGATATTCAACAGGTGGTGAAATATAAACTGCTGTGGTAGAAGAAATTAGTTTAGCATTCTCATGGTGGATGGCATGACAAAACTTGCATCTTTGGAAGCTCCTGTTCAAGGATTACAAACACAGGAGTGTTGAGCTTCAGACCTTTATCAGGTGAAACCTCTAAGTCAGGAGTGTCAAACTCACAGCCCATGGAGGACCCGCTCCTGCCTGGTTTAGGGAAGGAGAAAAAAGTCCCGATAGGTCATTTGATGACGCTGTGATGACACGAGTTTGACACCCCTGTTTCAAGTTATGCCTTCTTCCCAAACCACACAGTTGTCTTCTGCACAAAGGAGTAAGTCTGCTGCCAAGTACCTCAGGCACCAAAAATGCTGATCCTAGAAATGAAACTTGCATCCGTTCGTGCTGGTTTGTATGGTGTGTGGAAGCCTAGATTGAATGTACAAACCAGTAATCAGACTATTGCTTCTCAAAGCTTGAATAATGTGGAACATAAACTAAGTCTTTAAAGAGAGAAAAATATTACAAGTGTTCAAACATTTGTGCTGCCATGAATTTACATATGAATGCTAGTCATGTTTAAGACCTAGGAATCAGAATAACAGAGTTGTAAGGGACTTTGGATGTCTTCTACTCCAATCCCCTGCTCAAGCTCCCCTATACAACTTCAGACAACTAGTTCTCCAATCTGTTCTTAAAAGCCTCCAGTGATGGAACACTCACAAGCCGTTCTACTGATTAATTGTTCTCACCATAAGGAAATTTCTCCTTATTTCTAGGTTGCTTCTCTCTTTGATTATTTTCCATCCATTGTTTCTTGTTTTGTCTTCTGGTGCTTCGGCAGTCCTTCAAATATTGCAAAACACTGCTATCATGTCATTCCTAGTCCTTCTTTTCACTATACTAGACATTCCCAATTCCTGTAACCATTCTTCATAAGTTTTAGACTCCAGCATCCTAATCTTGCTTGTTAATAGCTTGGTTGATAGTTTTAAACAAGTCATCATCTCCCGGCTCTACCTCCTATTTATAATGTAAGATGATATTTCTAACTTACAGTATCTTGTACTGAAAGGATGTTTTTGAAAGTCTCTCCAAAATTTGTCATTTCTGTCATAATGTGGTTTACTTGCTTATGGCTTAATGTGTTGGGTCAATTTGGTCACTTTGTTTGTAAACTATACTTTATGTCCTAACAGTACATTGTTCTTTATTCATTCATAGAATGTACCATTTCATCCTGTGTGTATGTGCTTTTCTGCAGTTCTAGTTCTTTGTGAACAGTGTGTGTATGTTTATTGTATCACCACATCAGAATTAAAGTTTAATGTAGTTTAGAATTTAGTTGTATATTGCTATATTCAGATAGCCTGCCATGCATTTTAAACTCTGAGTACTAGATTTGATGTGATTTTTAAATGCCTAATGGTAATATTTAAAAAGCTGACATTTATTTGTAATAACTTTAAGTAATGCATTATTTTAATGTGTTTGTATGTTTAATGCTACTTAATGGGTATTAATGTATATTTCATGTTTAATGTAATTTCAATGTGCAAGATTAAGAGTGCCAGAGTTAAAAGGTAAGAAACATTAGAAAAATCTAGTTGATGTTTGAAATATAAATATGTCATTTATTCTATGGCTATTAAATGTGATATAAAAGCAAATTATAATCTCATTCGTATTATATCTAGAGTTTTTTTGAAAATGTTAGAAATGTTGAGGTATCAAATTTTTTATTGGTCACAACTAGTGATTACAAATTTTAATATTTATGAAAGATTGTCAGGATATCTTGCATTTGGAAACAACATCTGGGATTTAAAATGTGCTGTTTTCTCCATAAAATCTTTTGGTTTGCCCATATTGGCTAATCCATGGAATGGTTCTTTTTGGAGCAGGACATGGGTGGATAATGTCTTATGTTTGTCAGGCTGCATTTCCCACCCCCTTCCCTTTGCCTACAGCTTGTAACAGCTGCCTTTTGGTTGTCTCAGCTTTCACTGTGATCAAATGTTCTGCTTGAAGAAACAGGAAATAAGTGGAACAGCCCCCGTCTTTGGTATTGCTAGAGTTTCATACTAAGCTGATTCTATGGAAATAGTTATGGTTTGATTTACCCCTCTACTAGCTCAATTTTCGGTTCCCATAGTCAGGATGTGACTGTGGAATTTGTACAAATAATTGCAGAGGATGAAGTACAGGCTGATCTCTTCAACTATGGATTCTTGGTGACTCTTTTTTCTTCTTCACTGCAGGATCCTTTCTTCTTCCCACCTGTTATGGTGCGATAATCCTTCACTAATGTATCACTGGAAGATATTTGCTTTTAATCTGAGGGCCTTATACAAGATGTTGCACTTTTAATACAGACACCTTCTCCAACCTCTGTGCTTGTACTAGATGCATATTCCAAACATGCTATTTTCCTACTCTTGGAAAGGTTATGCAGAAAATAGTAGCCCAACAAAGGGTACAGGGTTCTACAAGGTACAAGTACAGGGTTCTACAAGGAAGCAGATTATTTGAAGTATTGCAAATCAGGGATTAGGCTAGGATACAGCATAGAAATTGCATTATAGTCTTTGTGGATGACTTCCGGAGAGACTGAGATTGGGAAATCCAATCCTTTTGCTCCTGGCTGTCTAATCAGTGGTCCCCAACCTTTGTGGCTTGGCAGCCTGACTGGGGTGGGGGAGATGAAACCAGGCCATGCCAGCAATAAGCCTGTGCATATGCACACACAGCTCGACTGCAAATTGAGTTGCGCATGTGTGCCAGCCCATTGCTTGTGTGATGTGACCTGCGTGCACATACATGTGCCCCAGCTCACTGTTTGTGTGAGTCGAGCTGTGTGGGTGCCTGCCTGTCTGTCCCTTGAAATAGGCAACAGTTTTGATAGCGGGCCACGGCCTGGGTGTTGGGGACCTAGATAGCCCTCCATTACGTACATATAATCTTGCTGTTTTGCTAGTTTCATTAGTGGCCAGTAGGCTTCTCGTTGCAATTCAAGGTGCTGGTTATCACCTTTAAGCCCTTCATGGTAAATTGCCTGGCTAACTGAGGAACTGATTGTCTCTAATTGTTTCTGTCCATCTGATTTGATCCAGCAGAGTGGATGTGCTCTGGATCCCACCAATTAAAGAATGTCATCTCATGGGACCAATTAATCGTCTCTACAGTATTGCAATTCTTGCCCTCTGGAAACCTTCACCCCCTATAGTGTCCACCTGTATATTGTTCCAGACATAGATGAAAGTTTACCTTGTTCTTCCAGGCCTTGGGAACAGGTTGATCATGGAACCCTTCCTTTTTCTTTTTTTTTGCATTTTGTACTTTGCTCTTTGCTTTGTTGTATTTTTCCTTTCAATAAGCTAGTTATAAGCTGCCCAGAAAAATCCCATAAATAAAATAACAATAAAAAGTGCAACTAATTATGGAATAAAACTGACAGTCTGTATACATTATCCATGCAGTGGATGCAGTATCCCTCATTAGTGTTCATCAGGTAAATTGGCAATTTGTGATGATAATTTATTATTGCAATTGCAATAATATTTATCAGCTGTAATCCTACCACTAAGAGTGTATTACTGTGACTCCTAACAAAAAGTGCATATTGAACCTTATTATTCCAGTATTGAAGAAAACTACTCAATGTTTCTGTAGCATTAAAATGAAGTAAATGCTTAATGTGATATAATCTGGTACTCAAAAAAGAAAAATAAATATGGACACTATAAGGATCATTCAAAGGAATAAAAATAAAACACAGACAATCCAAACTCAGAAATAAGTTTGGAAGTTGTACAGGTAGATGGAGTGGGAACCAAGAGGGGCAGAAGGCAGCAGTCATGGGCTGGTGAGAACCCATGCTAGTTTTGTTTGGCACCTTGGCTGCTGCAACCAATGTGACTTATGGACTCAGTGGTGTTTCCTAGGCTTCCTCTAGTGGCTTCCTGATTTATTGGCAGTGTTCTTCAATGATCTAAGAATCTTGAGAGTAAACTCTGAAAATTTACCATCTGTTCTGTTCAAGCCTCTTGTTTTCAGTAAAATGATTTTTTTGTGGAGAGAATAAAGTTAATTTCTTCTTTCTCAGGGAGGAATGTCTTTTCTTTCCTTGCCAAGTGAAAAAAAAAACACCTATGCCCTTAATTATCAGAGAGTCTGCATTATGATTATGTTATCGCTGAAGAATTCAAACACCAGCTATCCACAGTGGCCAAAACATAATATGTGAGATGTGCCAAAAATCTTTGTGAACAAATGATTCAGCAGAGATGACACACTCTGTGCTGCTTCTTGGTGGGTGTAAGAATTTATTTATTTTTATTTATTTTATTTGTATCCCATCTTTTCTCCCAAGAGCTCAGGGCAGGGGAGTGTCCTTTCATTTTACTCTTACAATGAGAGAAATGTGAGCTTGGTTGAAAATAAGAGACTGGCCTAAAGTTATCTAGTGAATTTGGCTAAGGATGGATTTCAACTTGGATCTCTCCAGTTCTAATTCAGCTTCTTGACTACAACAGATATATCTAGAGAATTAAGTGTTGTAATGATGAGGCAGTCGAGTTGTTTGATCATGAACAACTGAATCATGATGATCTTTATTGGAGTATAGTCTTGCATTTGTACACATTTTTAGTTATCTTCCGTCATTGGTTAATTTTGGTTACTACTTAACTTTCGTTACTGTTCAGCACAGTAATCCATACAATTAATTATCTCTCGTTAAAGTCTAACATATGTTTACTTCCCCTCTCTAATCCTCCTTTAGATTAGTGACTTTGTTTGCCTGAGTTGTATTTGCTTGGAAACATTCTTTATCTGAGGTTTGCCATTCAAGATTGGAACATTCCTGCAATTACAACTCTACATATCCTCGTTTTTTATTTTAAATGGAGGATTCAAAGATTTATGAATGTATCGCAATTGTAAAGGGTTAAGAGAGGGTGTGTAGAAAATAGCCAGGAGTGTGAAATAGATTGTAGTTGTGAGACAATAAATGTAGAAGACATGACCAAGTTAGGGGTAAAAGAAATTTGACCAAATGCCATCGGGGGCTCATAGTATAAAGCAATATTTGTGCCATGGGTCATAAACATGTATTGGGCATGATGAACCCACAAATTAGGGTTAAGACGAACCACAGAAGTGTCATTTTGAGCAGAAACACCACTAACCATAAACAAGAAAATACAAAGTAAAATGGTAACAGAGTTAGCAGTAATAATAGCAAAAACAACAGCAACAAGATTTTCAGGAGTCTGAGGTAATGAGGCCTGCTGCAGTTGTTGTTGAACTTGATATCTTTATGATTTAACCTGGCTTGATATGATTTAACCTGGCCCCAAGTGATGGGTTGTGGGTGTGTGGACCTTGGAAGATGGACTTCCATGTTCAGATGAAGATTGAAATCTGGAATCAGGTTGTGAAGGCCCTGATGCCATGCCATGATATGGACGAACACAGTGCGCTGGAGCCCACATTGCTTGTCGAGTAGAAGGATCTTCCACGTTGGCGTAACCGCGACCCCAGGTGATCCATCAGTAAAGACTGTAAGAGCTTTAGAAGTAGGATTTCACACAAAAATGGAAGAAAAGGCCGGATTTAAAGTAGTAGTAACCACTATTCCAGGATCCTTGGGTAAAGAATACAACAAGTTTCCCACATATTGAGAAAAGGCTATCTGATATGATTCTGAAATCATCATCAAATGCTCATGTTCAACTTTTGTACGAGTGAAAACTATGCTAATGAGATCCTGTCCTGTAAGATGTAAGGCTTGTTTATGACCTTTAATAATTAAATCCTCTAATGCTGATTGATAAGGATAAATGTTTCTAGGCAGAGTAGCAGATCAATTAATCCATTCATGAATGTTGACCGCTTGCGGGGATGCATTAGAATAAAGACATCCCGTGGGTAAGGGTGTAGTGGGAAGAATAGCTAAGCAAATTATTGTTTGGATGTCAGATCCTTATTGTTAAGGATGTTATCTTGTCCACATATCAATGCTTAAACTTATTCAATATTTCTTGAAGGCATATTCTTTGAAGATCAGTTAATACAACTAGATCTCCTGGTGATTGTGCTCCCTTTAAAGACTGAAATAAGGGCAACATATCACCAGTTGTAATGTAGAAGAATGGGCGTGGCCAATTAATGCCAAGTAATTTTTGCCATTGTACTAATGTATATGATTTCTGTACTTGTAATTCAGGAAGAATTGGAATGGAGGAATTGTGCAACATTCTATGTCCTAAGTAGGTATAAGGTTCTACCTTTTGAATTTTGTCTGAGGCTATGTACAATCCCTGTTGTGCCACAATATCCGTTAACTCTTTTAACAACTTAGATTCATCAAAATACGGGGTTGCTATCAATATATCATCCATATAATGATAGACTAAATAGGAAGGAAATTTATTCTGAAAAGGTTGAAGAGTATTATCCACGAAATATTGACAAAGTGTAGGAGAATTAAGCATTCCCTGAGGCAATACTCGCCAATGATATCGTTTTGTAGGCATGCTATTATTAAAAACTGGGACAGTAAATGCAAATTTTTCTTTGTCTTGAGGCTGCAAAGGTACAGTAAAAAAGCAGTCTTTAAGATCAACTATCAATAATTTATAAAAATTAGGAATTAAGTTAGGATTTGGTCGACCACATTGTAACCCCATGGGTTGGATACATTTAAATCATGAAGGAAACGCCATTTCCCATTTTTCTTTTTTATAACAAAAACAGGAGTATTCCAAGGACCAGTAGAAGATTCTATATGACCAGCAGCCAATTGTTCTTGAACCAATTGTTGTAAAGCAGCGAGTTTTTTCCCTTGAAAATGGTCATTGTTCCACCCAAACCGGCGTAGAACAGAGCCATTTAAGAGGAAGAGCCATCATCAAGAATCAAATGAGCATTAGGAAGAGAAAGGATATCACAGCCCCAAATATTAGTATGAATATCTAGAATGTATGGTTGTAGGAAAAAGGACGTACCAGCAGATGTTGTAACATTAATTTCTAGAACACTGCCAAGCAGCTGTAGAACCTCCTATTCCTCACAATAAGAAACTGTCATTTTTGGCCACTGTAGTGGCCACTGCAAAGAAGAGATGACAGGAACATCGGCTCCAGTATCCAATAAACCTTGAAATGGTTGTTTATTAAGGAAGAGCATTAACAAAGGATGAGAGGAGTTCAGCTGATGAAGTAAGCCTACAGATAAAGAAATTGATCCAAATCCTGTATCCCCACGATTACCTATACCAGGAGATGAAATTTCATATGGAAGAAGAAGCATTTGAGCAACAAAAGAATTACAAGGAAGAACCTGATGAAGATTCACCTAAATCTGAATCATGAGAATACCAGTGTAATCTGAATCTATTACCCCAGGCATAACAAAACATCCCTTTTTGTGTGCAGAAGAATGAGGCAAAATTAAGCCAACTAATCCCAAAGGAAGAGGACCTTTAAATTGAGATGGAACTATTTTAACTTCCACCGGAAATTTAAACTCAATTTCCTCTTGAGTGATTAAATCGATCCCAGCGCTACCGGCTGTGGCTGGGGAGGAGTGAGAGAGACTGCTGGAGGAGCCAGAGTGATGGGAAAGGCACGCTTTGGATTCTGGGTGGGTGCCACACCCATTGGCAAGTTTCCTGACCGAAACTGACATTGATTGGCCCAATGAAATTCCTTTTTGCAAATAGGGCACTTCTTAGAAGGATGATTCTGAGGCATAGAAAGTGTAGAACGACAGTCCTTCTGAAAGTGGCCAGGCTTCTTACACTTAAAACAGTTACCAATTGGTCGCTGTCCTTTCTGAATAGCAACTGCTAACATATGCATTTTATAAGTTTGTGATCCAATATCCTGGCAGACTCGCAGCATATCTGCCAGAGTGTAATGAGCAGTAGCCTTTAACGGCTGTAAAGCTCTTTTACAATCTGTATTAGCATTTTCAATAGCTAGCTGGTGAAGAAGTTCACCAGCAGCTTCCTGATGATCAAACTGCTGTCTAATTGCTTTGGACAGACGCTCAATGAAATCAGCATAAGGCTCATTGGCATTCTGTCGAATGTTTGAAAAATTTGCTCTAGGTTCTCCAGCTTGGGGTACCTTAAGAAAAGCACGAAAGACACATTCAGAAACAATAGTTAACGTAGCTGGAGGAAGAACAACTTGAATAGGAATTGTACCAAATGGTCCAGAACCAAATAGCTGCTCAACTATATATGCTCCTCCCCCTCCTAAAGCAGCAGCTTGAGCATGTCTCATATATTCACTCTCCCAAACCACATATTGCATGGATGTTAAAATCATGCGAAATATTTGCTTCCAATCTTCAGGAATCATTGTATAACCACTTTTTATTCCTTCTACAAATTCTCTTGTAAAATTACCACTAATCCCATAGTCTGTAACTGCCCTTTTAAACTCTCTTAAGATCTAATAAGGCAGACCCTCCCATTTTGCTACTTGCAGTCCAAGCTGTGGCCCCTGACCACGACG
This sequence comes from Laticauda colubrina, assembly GCA_015471245.1. Lineage (NCBI taxonomy): Eukaryota > Metazoa > Chordata > Lepidosauria > Squamata > Elapidae > Laticauda > Laticauda colubrina. The sequence continues at coordinate 4,418,770 of BLBF01000041.1, forward strand.
ATATTGTATTGGACAAACAGACAGTAATTCTGCAAGCTCTGTTCCAGAGACAGAGGCATCCTTTTTACAGGCCTCTACCATTTTCTGAAAAGAAGATTGAGCAATAGAGTCAGGAGGCTTTTGCCCTGTATCTGCAGGGAATTGCCCTGTATCTTTTGCCCTGTATCTACAGCTGAGGGAATTGAAGACACATATTCAGGTGAAGAAGGGGGACAAATTACAGCATTAGTATAACGTGAAGGTGGAGAAATTTTTCAATTGCATGCCTACATAAATGCTACACCTGCAAAACTTCTATTTTTGCTTGAGGTTCAGTATGCAATGTTTTCTTTCCAATCAGTTAATTTTAAAGACCCCTTTTCTGGGCACCATAGGCACTGAGCTGCAATCTCCTGGACCAGCCTTAAGAGATTTCTGTCTGGTACCTCAGTATTATTTTTCTTCAACAAATGGCCTTATTCATCTGCATGCTTCCTTTGTTCCTCAGAAAGTGAAGACCCCATACTTACAAAAACCAAAAGATTGAAGAAACCACAAAGAGTTGAAGGTGCACCAAATCCTTGCTGGACGAAGTAAGAGGGTCCCTGCTCTTGTGCCACTTGCTGTAATGATGAGGCAGTCGAGTTGTTTGATCATGAACAATTGAATCATGATGATCTTTATTGGAGTATAGTCTTGCATTTGTACACATTTTTAGTTATCCTCCATCATCGGTAAACTTTGGTTACTGCTTAACTTTCGTTACTGTTCAGCACAGTAATCCATACAATTAATTATCTCTCGTTAAAGTCTAACATATGTTTACTTCCCCTCTCTAATCCTCCTTTAGATTAGTGACTTTGTTTGCCTGAGTTGTATTTGCTTGGAAACATTCTTTATCTGAGGTTTGCCATCCAAGATTGGAACATTCCTGCAATTACAACTCTACAATTAAGGGGATGGCAACCCCTACTGAGATAACCTATAATACCTTAGATCAAAGAATTAACTCTTCCATACTATGTTTCTCACATTTTAGGCTCCAGAAGATTGGCTAGCCAGAGGTCCTGTTCAGTTGATTGGCTAGCCAGAGATCCTGTTCAATTCAGATTCAAATTAGTGTATTCCGCCCCTCCCCTCTCTCCACCTTTAGGATTATTAGCATTAGGGTGACTTTTTCCACTTAATGTAATGTAACAAGGGTAGGAAAGAGGTAGATGTGGGGAAACTATCATTAACATACACATTAGCTTTCATCCAAATCCTTTGGTTCCTCAATCTGCCCTTGGTCAGATCCCTCTTCCTTCCTCCTAAGGCATTTAAATAGCTGTTTTTACAGCAAGCACTTAGACTGCCCCAGTATAGTAGAGGTTTGAGAGAATAATTTAGCTGCCACAAATTATACAAAGCTGAGATCTGCATTTTAAAGCTGGTAGTCATCTGTGAGTGGTCTAAGCAAATGCAGATTTAGAGGACAGGAACAGAATGAGCACTGCACATAAATACAAACTCATATTTGACTAAATGTTGATTTTCCTTATTGGTTTCTTTCTTACAGGGCTTCCTAAATTTTAGGTCCAATCCTAACATGAGATCTCTTCTTAAATTCTCTGCTTCCTTGCATGGGCCTCCAGTCAGAACAAAGAAAGTCCTAACTTCTTTTCTCCTGAATCTCGGTCTCTCATTAGAGAAGACAGTGACTAAATTGAAAAAAAAAATTCCCAACCAGCCAATAATCCAACAGGCCATTCACAATTAAGACTCCAGTTATTCTACTGCGTGTGGTCATTGGATTCTATGTTCATAACAGAACTGTACTTGTACTTGTAGTTGGAGTATTCAGTGCCAAAACTGTTGAAATCTGTTTCCTGGCCATCTGTTCATCTCCATGACTGTGAATCAATCAATAGCTTCTCTATGACACATGAACCTTTGGTTCATGTTCTTCATGCCTTATTCTTTTTTAGAAAAAGACTTCTGATATATGAATCAGTTGAACTTCAGAAAAATATATCACTATCACTTTGATTCCCATTCTGCCTGAGAACTGTAAGACATAGCAAGAAATAAACTGGGGGAAAGCCTTAATGTACTGGAAATAAGGATTTGCGTCTAGATTCCCTATCATTCATACTCAGAGCTGTTCATAAAATCGACTGACATGTGTATCTGAAAGATTCTGATGCAGCTCATAAACATGTTTTAAATATGACAGTTATTCCCTTTCCTGCAACCAGAAGAGGCACTGTTTATTCACCACTGTGGTGGTAGGTCTACTCTACAAAAGCTGTAATTTTCTTGAGCAGGGCAGTGCAGAAGAGCAGAACAAAAATAATGTATTGAATAGACACATTGCTTCTTGAGAAGAAGGAGACACCAAGAGGATGTGCAAATAATTCTATTTCCCCCTCCATATTTCCTCTTAATTGCAAACATAATCTGTGAAATTAGTGTAAGAATAGCTCATATATTCCTGGTATATTTGGTAAGACACACAAAGCCTTGGCACATGATCCACAGACATGACTCACTTGTGTACTTCCTGCTTTAGTGCTTGCTTTTCATTAATATATGTAAAATATCTAAAACCTCCAAGTCTGTGTTGGTGCATACATTGTTGATTAACTTGTCCCTGCATGTTGTGTATGAGAACCGAGGGCTGAAGTTTGCACTGTTCTTGACTGTTGTCTGCAGGTAGCCAAAGATGTCTCTGCACGTCTCCATAATGAACTTGAAGCAGTGGAGAAAAAACGGATTAAACTGGAGGAGGAAAATGAAGACTTGCGCCAACGGCTCATTGAGAGTGATTTGGCTAAGCAAGTGTTACAGAATGAAATGGACAAGCTTAGAGAGGTAAGTTCATTCTTTTTTTTGGGGGGGGGGGGATTAAGCATTTTTATTTACAATTTTTCTCCCAAGGGCTTAAGATCCAGCAACATAGGAAAGACCATGCAGTGATTAGGCTAAGAAGTAATGAATTGTTCAAGGCTGTCCAAAGAGTTTGAGACTTGAAAGATAATGCCAGGCTGGACTTTGTATTTTCAAGTGCAACATTTATGGATGCCATTAAATTGGGGAAGGTTTGACTAGAAGCTGAACCACCAAATATCCCGCTTGTTCTAACAAAGCTTCAATATTGTGATATCCTTCAGATTCAAGCCCCAATCCATTCAGGAAATAACTCAGACAGGAATACATTGGGAAAGCACGATGGATTTCTAAATGGCTCCCCATATGAGTAAAAATATAAGATCAATGTGTATGCTAGTAGCTACATTTCTAGGAGAGGAATCACCTATTTCTTGGGTATTTGATATAATTTTTTTCAGTCTGCCATTTCTGTCTGTATTCCTAACATATGTAGAGAAGTTGCTCAAACTGGCAAAAGATGTATAATTCTGACATCTGCAAAAAAGACATGAGAATCCAGAATTTTATTCACAATTGATAACTATCAGTGGTTATTCTATTAGATTATTTTCTAGTTTGTGGCTTGGTATAATGGTCTGGCTAACTTATGTTCCTTTTAACTTTTCCTTTAATGTGTATTTCAAGAAAGCAACTGGGAAACATAATGCAGGATAATCCCTTCGGTCAGGATGTCAGTTCATCCAGACTCTATTTACAGAGCTATACATTGCTTAGCCTAAACCTGTTACCTCTTAGAGTATGGGTGTCAAACTCAATCAAGTCACATGACCTATCGTGATGTATCATGACAGTTTTTGCCTTTGGGCGTGGCCTGCGTGTGATGCATCCGGCCCATGGGCTGCCAGTTTGACACCCCTGCCTAGAGAGAAGAATTGTGATGAATGGGGTGGTCCATGGGCTTTAATATTTTCTCTTTGGTTAGTCTTGTGCTCTGCCTTCTTTTTTTTTTCTTCTTTTTTTAGTTTCTGCAGATGGCAAATGACAATTTGGACTCATTTTAGGATTAACCAGTTGAAACGTTTACTGGGAAAATGAAGGGATGCAAACAGAGAGTTATTGTCAGAGACTGGCATCATTCTAGGAAATTCCCTTCATTCTAATTAACAGAGGGAGCAACCCTTTCTCCCAACTTAATCAGAACAGAAGCACACATACAAAAATAATTACAATGTGCTAGCATTGTTTGTCTAGGATTAAATGGAAACTTTGAGCCAAGGGTGTGGTTAAGGTCTAAGTAAAATGTTAATATAAAAATATTAAATACACTAAAATAAAATAGTACTGCTTTCTAGGACATCTGAATCCCTGTATAATGGGGGAAGAGAGCAGATGGATGTCAAACTAATAATAACTTAGCACCATGCTGTGTTTCTGAGCTGTCAGCAAAACATTTTTCTGTTATCATGATGCTATCCAGATCTATTGACACTGCAGTTAGGCACTATAAAGTTCCAAAGCAACAGAGAAACCAAAATTAATTTAAGCTTGCTGAAGTAATGATGAGAGAGTTCTTAAACTGGTATATTTAGAGAATCTCAAGGCTTGAAATACTATCTTAAGGAAGAGAAATGCCTCTGAGCATGAAGCGTTGCCAGAAAATGAGGTTGTAGAATGGAACTATGTGTAAGATTGGGACAGAAGGCCAAAGGTTTGTATAACTGTAGTTATAGCAGACATTTAGTATCTGCAACATTGGATTACCGCCCTGATTGGGAATGGGTCAAGTTTGGTTTTATTTGGGGTATGTATGTATGTGCGAGTGTTCTTGTGTGTTAAGAATTTTTTACCAGTTACTTTTGTGGGAAACCCCCCACCCCCAAATCTTCTATTATTTTCTGGAGCAGAACTCCTTTGCCACCTATTGCTGTTTTTACTTTTAATTATTTGAGCAAATAAATATCCTGCAAATTCTGTATGCTTTTCTGGAGATATTACACAACTGGTCCTTACTATGATGAGGATTATTGCTTTGTTTAATATTACCAATGCTGGATGATATCATTTGTCAAAAAGGAGTAATTGAAAACAACACTTAAAAGGCTTTTTCAGGAAAAAAAACATCAAGAGGAGGAGGAGGTGATGGAAAAGGTCAACAATTAGATGTACAAATCAATAGGTGTTTCCTTGGCTCTGACTGGTACTTGTGATGGCTCTAATTCCAGTCTTTTGGATAGGCTTTCTGGAGAGGTAGTGCATATATTTGTTCAGTTACAATTATATTTCAACGTCATCCATTCTCTGTTTCTGAAAAGTTCTGAGCACTTTAGTATTGTCTCTTGCAAATGAATAATTTATTTATTTTTCAATTCACTCTCATTTCCATTATTCCTTATAAAGGCCCGGTCCCACTGCACTTACGGATGCAAAGAGGATGGAAAACGCTAAAAAAAGCTTGCCATCCGTTGGAAAACACTATGCATCTGTTGTGTACTCATTGCATACGTGTTTCACACGCTCTATCCGTCGAGCATCCGTCCACTGCGATTTCATCCGCGCAAGAAGTTTTGAGCTGCACAAAACTTTGTGAATGGATGAACTTTCCGCCGTGTACAGTGTAAATCCGTGACATACGAGCAACAAACGTTCTATGTCCATTTATCATCTGTTAAACGTCCGCTGTATCCTCTCTGCATCCTCTGGGCATCCTCGCAACTCACACCACTGCAGCTGAAAATGGAAAGAGGGAGGAAACAAAAGGTACATGGAACGTCTATACATCGTTAGTATCACGGAAATAGAAAGGATGCGCAGTGAACGGTTTGCATCCGATATACATCTGCGCGGCATCCCCTTTCTTTCCTTTAGGTGTACATGATGCATCCACTTCATCTGCTATGCGTCCGCTTCGCAATTATCCCCAGGAACCTTTTCGGACATGTCATCCACTTCCATCTGCTTTCATCCTACAGGCTTCCTATGAACATCCATTTAACATCCCTGGTACATACTACCCATGTCCGTTCTTTTCCGTTCTGTTTATGCAAATTTTCGCCACTTTTTGGAGTGGATGACAACGAATGGAGCCACCCCCAAAAGTTTGCTCGTCCACTGTGTCCTTTATGCATACATTTTGCATCCGTCGGCCAGTGGGACCGGGCCTTTTAAATTAACTAATTATTTCTTATGTTTTCTGCAGTTAGTTTGCTTTGCCATCCTTCCATTCTTCTCTTCTGTCATTCTCCCCTTTTCTTTATAAAATACAGTGTACCAATGTGATACATGTTTTTAAAACATTTTACTAATTTTTATTTTATCTTCCTCCGTAATGTATTTTTCCTACAAATAATTATTTAATTGCTTACTGCAGAAAATAATAATACAAATGTAGCTGTATGTCAATTTCCTGTGTTTGAACTTCTACATGATATTCCTCCATTTCATTTTGACCAAACTTAGAGACAGTACATAACACAGTTGGACTTCAGCAAAGTCTAGGTGGTGCTACCATTAGAGGGGCTCACAGTGGTCTGAATCTCTGCAGTCAAAAAGGGCTTGTTAATGGCTTCACTTCAGCCTTGGAAGGAAGCCTTGTGGGTCATGTGAGAACACTTTGAGCTGTCATTAAATCA
>BLBF01000041.1:4425258-4474025 GCA_015471245.1 Laticauda colubrina
AGTTTGACACCCCTGCATTAAATGAATGGTTATAACTAGAGGACTACCTGTACTTTGTCCTGTTGTGGGCACCATAGTTCAAAAAGGTCATAATGATTAAGGAAGTTCAGAACAGGGCTCCCCAGATGGTAAAGAATCAAGAAACCAAGCCTTATTTGGAACAAATAATGGATGTCAGTATGATTAGTCTACAGCAGAGATGATATTCAGCAGGTTCAGACCAGTTCTGGAGAATCGGTAGCGGAAAATTTGAGTAGTCCGGAGAACCAGCAAATACCATCTCTAACTGGAGATTTTACAGTATCCTTCCCCTGCCATGCCCACCAAGCCGTGCCCACAGAACTGGTAGTAAAAATTTTTGAATCCCACCGCTGGTCTACTGAAAAAACAACTGAGATTATAACAGTTTCTAATATCTGAAGAATTGTCACATAGAAGAGAGAATGGACTTTCCCTCTGCTGCTCCAAAGGACACAACCAGAACTGATAGGTTAAAACTACAAGAAAGAAGTTTCAGACAAGACATCGCAGAGAATTTTGTGAGTGTATGAGCTGTCAGCCAGGAGAATAGGTTGTCACATGAAAGAGTGAATTCTTTGTTGCTAGAGATCTTCAGACTGAGGCTTCAGACTGTCAGAGATATTCCCTTGGATCCAGCACCAAGCAGAGGTTGATGATATTTAGTGTATATGTGTATTCTATTATTCATTGTGTTAATATTATAGTATCACCAGTAAGATCAAGGATGTGGAGAGTAATAGCAAAGCTCAATTATGCAAATACTGACAGTAGTACAGTGGTTACTATGATCAGAAGATCATAGTAACCTGAAATCTGGGGAACTGATTTCAGTATTATACATGCATCATTAATGGATTAATTTTCCTGTTGGAATAAAAACAATTGTAGGCTCTTAAGGTATTAATATTTTTTCTAGTAGGTACTAAATAATGGGGTGGGAACTAGAGACCATTTTTACCTGATTGCTGCTCTGGATTCAGAGGGAATGAGACCAGAATAGTCTCTGGAGATTCTTAGTCATCCAATTCCATGACAAACATGACCTGAATGACTGAGAATCTATAGATTTTTAGCTATTTACTTTGGTATGAGCACCCTTTGAATGGTGTGGGAATATGAACAGATTTCCAGAAAAAAAATACAGACTACGGAAACCATTTGCACTACTCAGGTAACCCTGAGGACACAGATAAACCTCCAAGTGCCTCAATGACTCTTTAAAAAGATGCAAATGACCAGCTGCCTGCAAGGAGTATAAATCCTTCCATTCGCCACCATCCAGTCAGAGCTGAAGAAGCTTCTTGGGTGAGAAGCGAAAGGTCTTAAAAACAACAACAACAAAGTCCAGTTGCCTCCTGAAAAAGCACCTTTGGGAGACCAGAATAGACTGCACTCTCAGCCTGCACAAAGTGGATTGTCCTCTTTCAGGACAATAAAATCCATTCTTCTCTCTTGTTCAGCTACACCAGTTTTTCTCTCTATACTTGCATATCTCCTTACATGGTTGTATTAGGAGAATGTTAGTAGTGTTAGAGAAAGCAAAGCAAATGACTGTGGCTAGCTTAGAAGCCTTAAGTCTCTTCATCCATGTTGGATAGGACTGGCAATGTTTCTTACTTGCTTCTCTTCCTAGGCAGCCTGTCCTGCTTATCCATACAACAAGCAGTGTGGATGGACATATGATTGGCTTCTGTGCAGCCTGAGGACATGAGCTGAATAGTATAGGGAGAGTGGAGCAGAGACTGCCAGTGAGAGATTAGGGGTCATAGGAAGGGGTTGGCTAGTCTATGACCAGATTGGAGTCACATGATGTGTACTTTCATAATGTGGGCTGCAATGTAGCATACAGATGTGTATTTAGGCTTTTAAAATTTTAGTATATTTTTATGTTGCCATTTCTTTCCCTCTCTTCCACCTATCCTATCTCAAGAATGTATTTTTAAAGATTAGATTTGTATTCTTTTGGAAGAAAAATGGACGATGTGCTTAAAGCTGTAATGTTTTTTGTAATGATTTTGCCTATGAAATCAATAATTTGTTTAGCAATGAAGTGACGCCATTGGTGTATATCAAATTGTATACAGTACATGTATTTATTATTTAAAGCAGGATTGGCAAGGTTTTTCTGTGATTCATGGGTCATTAGGATTAGGATTCACTATCTAAATGTATATATTTTTATAAAGCGAGGAGCTGCATTTTTGGTACTGGCTCCACCAGTTACCAGAACATAAAAATATAAGTGCTTCTTTGGGTTGACCATGTCCTTACCTCTAGACCTACTCAAAGCTTTATACTCTTTCCATAATTAGAACAATACTTTCCAATCTAGTGGGGGAGGGATTTATCACCTAGCATACAAACTTCTCTACACATTACAATTGCATCCGGACAATTTTCTGGGCAACAAGAGAGAAGTGATGTGCCATTGCCTAGGTAGGTTGGTTCCTGTATAATTTACAGTGCTTCACCTTCTCTCATCACCCATTATTCTTAGTTTTACCCCTTTTGACCTAAACGGTAAGGGTATAATACAGAAGCTCCTACTAAGTTGCTTGCCAAGTCTTTGGATTTATGAGTTTTCCTCTACATCAAGCTAGTAATCCCTCAGGAGGGTATGTACATACAAAATACACACACACTCACACAAAATGTTATTTGAAGGTTGTGAGGGAAGCAGTTGGGGAAGGGCTAAGGGATTATGTGTTGATTATTCTCCAGATGGAGTAAGCGTCTCTTATAATTGGTCAAATGGTAAAAAGGCCAATTAATTTTCACACCAATGGCCTTTTGCACCTGTGACTTCATTTGTTTTGCAGCAAAATATTTGGAAGGACTTGTTTAGGCTTAATGCAGAAGAGATCTTGTATAAATTCTGGTAGTAACAATTTGACGGTAGTCAAAATCACACTTGTTAGCATTTCCTATCAGATGAGAATAAATTGCAGCATAAATATTCTGAAAAGAACTAGACCAGGAGTCCCCAACCTTGGCAACCTTAAGCTTGGTGGACTTCAATTCCCAGAATTCCCCAGCCAGCAGCTGGGACAGTTGGCAGGGGAATTCTGGGAGCTGACATCCACCAGGCTTAAAGTTGCCAAGGTTGGAGACTCCTGATCTAGACAGACAAAGCAATACAGATAGTCCTCAACTAAGAATCATTCCCTTAGTAACCGTTCAAAGTTACAATAGCCCTGAAAAAAGTGTCATACAACCATTCCTCACAACTGTCACACCATTCCCACAATCATGTGATCAATATTTGGATGCTTGGTCACTGGCATATAGTTAATAATGGCTGCAAGGTCATGTGATTGCCATTTGAGACACTCCCAGCAGGCTTCTGACAAGCAGAGACAGTGGAGGAACCATATTCACTTAAGAATTGCATCGTTCACTCAACAAACACAGCGATTCTCTTAATAACCATGGCAAAATAACCATGGTTGTAAAATGAAGCACGACTTATTTAACAACTACCTTGCTTAGCAATGAAAAATTTGGTTCTCTGTTGCAGTTGTAAGTTGAGGACTACCTATAGTATATAAAATCCAAATCAAATCTGTCGGAACTGGGTGGATTTTGACCATATGGTGTAATCCTGGACAGATAAATAGAGATTTTCCCTTTCATCAGCCTGTAAACATGGGGAAGAGATAGGATTTAATATCCAATTTTTTGTTTGCACAGCCTTAGCTTACTCTTATCAAATTACAAATGTTATTAATATTAATTTCTTAAATTACTGCCTCCAGAATTTATTAAATTCTGGGATGAAAATTTATAGGGGATCTATGTAGTTCTGATCTGTATATCACGCTAAGACAAAGTTTATTTTGCAGTGTGTATGCCATTCATTGGATTAATTTTAATTTGCATAATTCTACATCAAATAAATAAAGCTTCTGGCAGTCCTATAGAGAAACAAATGTGAACTTTCAAGGGCATAAACAATAACTCCTCCAGAATTTTTTTTTCCTTTTTAATCTTTCACTTTCTAATAATCACCACACATGCCATAAACCGCAAGCACAAGAAAACTAGAATTGTTTTGGAACCTTTGTCCAACAATCATAACCACATCAAGACTGTGGTAAGTGCTAGTATGAGCCTAAATTATTGTGAGGGCTAGAAATGCTAAACTACCCAAAGGATGTCTTCACTGGGTTGGAAAGGACTTGGGCAGCATCCTCCTGCTGCTTGCTTGGGTGTTCCAAGCCATTCTTAAGGGTGTGTGGACTTTTGAACAACAAGTCGGTCCTTAATAGGAGTGGCTTGGATCTCTATGCCTTGGCACAGGCATCAGCTCACATTTCACAGCTGCATTCTTGGCTGCAAAGCTTTAACACCATCTTATGAATATCTTTGGCACAGTACATATAGGCAGAACAGAGTCCAAAGGACATCATTCTGACATGTATCTCACACGTATCAATATATAAAGTTTACTAAACTCTTTCTGGATGTGTTGGAACATGGAAGAGGCAAACCAGCTTTTTCCTGCTTCCTTATAAAAGCTCTTTTATAATATTGGCTATGTTTCAAATCACAGAGGGCAGGGCATAGGAAGAATAAAAACAGATACATTAAAAAGAAGAAATGACTAGTCAGCACTCACAAACTTTTGAACTCCAAAAGATGTCTCAATAATAATCTTCTTACATAGTGATCGAATAAATAGAGAGTATAGGTAGACCTCAAGTTACAACTATTTGTTCAGTGACTATTCAAAGTTATAATAGCCCTGCATTTTTATGTCCATTTTTCAAACTTATCACACTTGCAACATCCCCTTGGTCACATGATCAAAATTCAGACGCTTGGCAACTGGCTCATATTTATGACAGTTGCAGTGATCACCTTTTGTGACCTTCTGATAAGCAATATCAGTGATGAAGCCAGATTCACTTAACCAGTTTATTGACTTAACAACTGCAATGATTTACTTAACAAGTGGCAAGATAAGTTATAAAATGGGGCAAAACTGACTTAGCTGTTTTATTTAGCAAAGGAAATTTTAGGCTCAACTGTGAATTTCTGATTTTAGGAGGAATGAAGAAACTTAAGGCCCTGTCCCATTGCACTTACGGATGCAAAGAGGATGTAAAACATTAAAAAAAGCTTGCCATCCGTTGGAAAACGCTATGCATCCATTGTGTACTCATTGCATACGTGTTTCATACGCTCTATCCGTCGAGCATCCATCCACTGCGATTTCATCCACGCAAGAAGTTTTGAGCTGCACAAAAACTTTGTGAATGGATGAGCTTTCCTCCATGTACGATGTAAATCCGCGACATACGAGCAACAAACGTTCTATGTCCGTTTATCATCGGTTAAATGTCTGCTGTATCCTCTCTGCATCTTCTGGGCATTCTCGCAACTCACATCCGCTGCAGCTGAAAATGGAAAGAGGGAGGAAACAAAAGGTACATGGAACGTCTACACAGCATTAGTAGCATGGAAATAGAAAGGATGAGCAGTGAATGGTTTGCATCCGATATACATCCGCACGGCATCCCCTTTCTTTCCTTTAGGCGTACATGATGCATCCGCTTCATCCGCTATGCGTCTACTTCACAATTATCCCCCCGGAACCCCTTCGGAGGTGTCATCCGCTTCCATCTGCTAGGCTTCCTATGAACATCCGTTTAACATCCCTGCTACATACTACCCACGTCCGTTCTTTTCCGTTCTGTTTATGCAAATTTTCACCACTTTTTGGAGCGGATGACAATGGATGGAGCCACCCCCGAAATTGTGCTCGTCTGCTGTGTCCTTTATGCATACATTTTGCATCCGTCAGCCAGTGGGACCGGGCCTTTAGTGACAGCAGTATATTTATTTTGGTCTACTTAATCCCTATTAGAGTTGGGCTTTAAACCCAGCCTATATATGCCAAGACAAATATAATCTCCCTGGACTGAATTTTTCATCAGATCAGTGGGACATTAGTTGGCAGCAAGATAATAAATGAAGCTGTTGAGAAGGAAGTTGTGTACCAAGAAAAGGAGATTTGTAAATTAATTTTAAATTATGTATTTTTATTGACTTGTTGACATCTTGGTGATGAATTGTATAAATTTAACAGGATTATATATTTACTTGGTTATCATTTTGCTCTGGAGGTGACATTCTTAAGTGTCATGGATTATAGTCATTAATATACTCCCTTAGCTATCTTTTATCTTGTTAGTAGCCATTATATGAACATATGAGCATAATGATCTCATTAGGTGAAAACCACTATATTAAACATTTCATTCAAGTTAGTGGTAATTGGCAATTATAGCTGTATGTTGTGTTGGCAATTTATTTTTTAAAAGGAAGTTTATATTGGTTTTTTAGTTAGTATTACTTTATAAGTTAGTGGAATATAACTCGATATTGGACTTGGGGAGATTCAAGTTCAGGAGCCATTTGACCATGGAATTCATTGATGACTTTGGGCTGGTGACTGTGTGTGTTTGCGTATGTGTCTGTTTGCAAAAAGTTCTTTGTTGCTTGCTTGGTTTTGGATAATACCAGCTTTCATGACTGTGTATTATCACATAAATGTAACTGTTTTAATCTGATGGCTTCAATGCTTAATTCTTCTAGGGTTAGTCTTACACTCTGCTGGAATTTTTAGAGATGCTTTGCAACAACATAGTTTTGGTAAAATGGCAATAATTACTCCTATTTATTCATAATTAACTAGTTAATCATAGTTAACTATTATGGATGTTGTAAACTAGACTGAATTATCTTGACCACCACTCCTATACCCAAAGCATCATTTGACTTTAGAAGTCTTAACTTTTTTGCATATATGAAAAGAGAAAAAATAGAAGCTGCTTTATCCAATTGTCAGTCAGGGCAGGTTTTATTAAAATATATTTCTATGTGAAATAAATGTTTTTAATAAGGAGCTGAAAGAGAAAGGGCACTCTTAGGTTTATGTAACATTCAGAAGCTTGTTTGTCTTAATATCTTGAATTAAAACTGAAAACATTACTTCAATGCACAAGTGGTTTGGAAAATAGAAATGTGATAATTTGCTTGGAATCTCTGTATTGAACTAAGCAGAGATATATGTCTTCAGCAAGTTTGCAGTCAAAACTATTAAAATAAAGGTATATTTTAGGCATTGTTCAGGGTTTTTCTTGCATATAACCTGAATGCACACCCCTCAATGAAGAAGCTACAAAGAATTCCAATTCTTTATAACGAAATGCTAGTCTCTGATATACTAATGATTTCATACTATTCCCACAAAGCTTATATTTACTATGGTATTAATATATATGTAGGTTGCATTTCCGTTGCTCTGTTAAATGCCATTTATGTTCCTTAACTACAAAGATTTTGTAAATTCTTATAGTAGGTGGTTGTTATTTTTCTCCTTTATCAAGGAAGTGAAAAACATTGCTATATTTTGCTACTTTGCGGGAACTGAGCCAGTCTAGAACAGAGAGATTTCCTTGAGAATTTAAATTACTGCTGGTGAATTTCTTCTCCCTGAGTTAATATGCAGTGCTTGTGACCATAACTCTGTCTTTCCTGCATTATGTCACTCACACAAAGGTTGTTTCCTACTTTGTATGCTGAACTACATTTCCTAAAATAAGTTTAGTATTAAATCCTATCTGATATCATTGATAATAGTGAGAGGTATAAAACCGGTATGACTTAAGGGGTTGGACAAACAATAAGGAAACTCAGGTTCTAGTCCATCCTCAACTATATAAATTATCTGGATAGGTTTGGGCCAATTATTCTGTCTCAGCCAACCTACTTCATGAAAATGTAGTTGTTGGGATAATATGTAGGAATAATTAGGAGCCCTGATGGTGACGACAGTGGTTAAATGCAGTATTGCAGACAAAATCTGCCCTCAGCCAAGAGTTTGATTTTGACTGGGCTCAGGATTGACTTCTTCTGAGATCAGTAAAACGAGGGCGCAGATTGTTGGGGTCAATATGCAAATAATGCTGACATTGTAAACTGCCCAGTGAGTGCTGTAAAAAGCACAATGGGGCAATATATAAGTCTAAATGCTATTGCTATTGCTGTGATCCTGATGTAAGCTGCCTTGTGCTCTTGAGGAAAGGTGTGGTACAAGCCTGGCTGATAAACAGGTAAACCAATGTTTCTCTACCTTGGCAACTTTAAGATATGTGAACTTCAACTCCCAGAAGTCCCCAACCAGCAAGATACAAAGAAAAAAAATCAGTTTCACCTCTGCTTTTTTTACTTCAGTTCCTTCCAAGTCTGAATTTAGTTAGTCTCATTGATATCAGAGGTGGTATTCAGCAGGTTCTGATCAGTTCTGGATAACCAGTAGCGGAAATTCTGAGTAGTTTGGAGAACCAACAAATACCACCTCTGACTGGAGATTTTGCAGTATCCTTCTCCTGCCATGCCCAGCAAGCCACACCCATAGACCCAGTAGTAAAAAAATTTGAAGCCCCACCACTGATCAGTATGTATTGTTAATGCGTTGATTCTCAATGTTTTTTTTTGAAAACTTTGAGGAAATTAAACTCAACTCTGTGAAGCTCATTGGAAGGTGTGGACTTTAGTGATCAGAGCTAATATACATTGTCACAGGATAAAACTGATTAGATGATTGGTGGGTGTTAGCAGTGTACAGCTGCCATTTTTATTTAAAAAATCTCTCTTCTATTTCAGAATTCTTTAAAGAAAAGAGGATCACGTTCTCTAGGAAAGACAGACAAGAAATCATCTGTCCAGGTACAACAATTCCAATAACTGATATGCTACTGCAATAGAATTTCCAGTGAATACTTAAAATACTCAAAAGCTATATTCTTTATCTTTGCAAAAAACCGAAATTGCTTTTTTTTGGGGTGGTGGTGGTGGTTGTATTTTAGGATGGTGTTCTGATGTACTTTTTTCATCTTCATCTTGCAGTTCAATGACAGTAACATACTTTGCATGCAGAAAGCCCCCATTTTTAATCACTAGCATTTGAAGTAAATCTGACCTCTGATAAGCAGAGTCAAGGAATTTTGTTGACTTAATGCACAGATATTTGGAATGGAAATTTCATTAAATGCCAACTTAGCTATTGTTGCCAAACCAAAAACTGTATGTTGTAGAGCAGGGGTGTCAAACTCAAGGCCTGCGTGCTAGATCTGACCTGCAGGGTGCTTAAATCTGGCCCGCAATGTCTCAGACAGCCAAAATGGGGTGTGTGTGGTCCCCCTACATCCCATTTTGGCCATCAGAGTGCTGCAGGAGGCCATCAAGGCCAAAAATGCTCCCCCGTGTTCCATTTTGGCTGGCAGGGTGCTGCAGGAGGTATCCGTCCCATCTCTCCCCCCAGCTGGCTTGCGGAGAACTACAATTCAGATCTGGCCCTCAAAGAAATCCACTTTGACAGCCCTGTTGTAGAGCCCTTGTATAATATAGGCATAGATGCACACTTACTCCTGTGTTTCTCACATAATAAGGTTGGGCCTTATTTTTTTTGACCCCCGAAAAAATGGTGAGGCCGTCTTTTTGTGGGTGACTTAATTCCCCCCCCTTGCATCCTCGTGTGGGTGGGCAGCAACAGCTTGGATGTTTACCTCAGAGTTGGTGGGGCACTTCATATCGTGAGACCTTCCTCCACCATTGCTTTCTCTTCTCCCTTGCTGCCATGGCATTTAGAGCAACGCCTCAGCATTTGGCGCAGCAACGCACAACCAGCCAGGGCTCCTCCCTGCAACCAGAGCCCTGTGTAGACACTTGGCTTCAGGAGCTCCTGTCGCCGTTTTCCCTTTGCTTTCGAAGGTAAAGCCAATTATTTTAAAAATGACGCCCTACTACAACATAGCCTCCCCTGCCCAAGAGAGCAGCCCAACTCCATGTGGGGAGGTGAATCTCCTGGGGCCGCAGTGCAGGATCGCCCCCCCCCGAGAGGAGTGCCCAGCCGCCATCCCTGCCTGGCACCGGGCAGAGTGCAAAGAGCTTCACCTGGGGTGCCCAGCGCAGCTGACAGGCAGGCCCTCCTTCCCGGTGGTGGAGCTCTCACCAAGGCAGTGAGCACCTCCCCACTGGACCTTCTGCTCATCCTGCCAGGGCTGCGCCAGAGCCGTGCGGGCTGGGCAGAGCCAGGAAAGCAAGCCGCGGGTGCGCACCTGCCTGCCAAGCAAAAGAAGCGGGCCGACCTGAACTTTGCTTCCTTCCCAAGTCCCTGCAGTGCGAACCCGAAGGGGCCACTGGGAGAGGCTGCCTGAGGCAGTTATAGTTCCCACCTGTCCAAGGACAGGGAGGCGAGGTGATGGCAATGCTGCTTCCCTGGCCGGCGCAGAGAGCCCAAAGCCACCCGTCTTTTCCACCCCTCGCCCAGCCTGTCCCCGTGCATCTCCAAATGTGCCGGCAGCTCCAAACGCTGCAGCGGAATGGGCATTAGGCAGAGGCACTGACTTTGCGCGGCTCAGCTCGGAGGAGGAGGAAGAGTCGCCTTGCCTCCATGTCCATGGATGGGTGGGCACTATCACTGCCTTGGGCAGCCTGTCCCGGTGGCCCCTTCAGGTTCGTGCTGGAGGGACTTGGGAAGGAAGCCAAGCTCAGGTTGGCCCAGGTCTTTTGCTTGGCAGGCGGGTGCGCACCTGCGGCTTGCTTTCCTGACTCTGCCCAGCCTGCACGGCTCTGGCAGGATGAGCAGAGGGTCTGACGGGGAGGTGCTCGCTGCCTTGGTGAGAGCTCCGCTGTCAGGAAGGAGGGCCCGCCTGTCAGCTGCACTGGGCGCCCTAGGCGAAGCTCTTCGCGCTCTGTCCAGCACCAGGCAGGGATGGCAGCTGGGCACTTCTCCCCGGGGGGGCGATCCTGCGCTGCAGCCCCGGGGAATTCGTTTCCTCATGTAGGGTTGGGCTGCTCTCTCGGGCAGGGGAGGCTATATTGTAGTAGGGCGTCGTTTTTAAAATAATTGGCTTTACCTTCGAAAGCAAAGGGAAAGCAGCGACAGGAGCGCCTGAAGCCAAGTGTCTCCACAGGGCTCTGGTTGCAGGGAGGAGCCCTGGCTGGTTGTGCATAGCTGTGCCAAACACTGCAGCATTGCTCTAAATGCTGTGGCAGCAAAGGAGAAGAGAAAACAATGGTGGAGGAAGGTCACATGATACAAAGTGCCCCACCAATGCCAAAGTCAACGTAGGCAGCACCATATCAGGGTGTGCAACAAAAGGACTTTCTAACGGCAAGCCCCCCCCACCATTCCCCCCCATTTCACATGTTTAATATAGCCCTTAATTTGGGGGGAGGGGCTTAATTTGATTTTATGCCCATAAAACATGCTGGGTCTTCCTATTGGGGGAGGACGTATTGTTGGAGAAACACGGTAATGCCCTAACATGACATGCACTGTTTATCAACTGCAAAATGCTCTGTAAATGATTTTTGCTTGCTAACAAGTGAAAAGACTATCACCTATATGTTGTTGATATATAGCTTATACTAGGTTGCAAAGGAACAAAGCTTATGTTGAAACTATGGAGCAATAACGCTTTTAGCTTTTGTTTCATTGCTATTTAAAAGCAACCCAACCACATTTTTAAATCGAATGTAGGTTTGATGCTCTTAGTGTTAATGTTTACATGTTCTGCATGGCACTGACTGACCCTGAATAGCTCTGTAATAACAGGAATATGTTGTTCAAATCCTCCATGAACAATTGTATCACCAGAAAGTTGCAGTGATACAAAAGAAATAGGATTCCAGTTCATTGCATTGGAAGGACCAGGGGAGACATGATAGCGGTCCAATATTTGAGGGGCTGCCACAGGGAGGAAGGGGTCAAGCTATTTTCTAAAGCTCGGCCTAAAGCTAGGCCAGACAAGGAATAATGGATGGAAACTGAACAAGGAGAGATTTAACCTGGAAATAAGGAGAAACTTTCTGACAGTGAGAACAATCAACCAATGGAACAGAAGTTGCCCTCGGAAGTTGTGGGAGTGCCATCGCTTGAGACTTTCAAGAAGAGATTGGACTGCCATTTGTCAGAAATGATGTAGGGTCTCCCGCTTGGACAGGGGGTTGGACTGGATGACCTACAAGGTCCCTTCCAACTCTGATTATCTGTATCTGTATCTGTATCTGTCTGTATCATTGAGCTGACTAATTTTTAAATTGTGTTTATACTCTCTCCCTAAAGCCAAAATTGATGTTTTATTCTGGTTGCAATCCTTTGTTTGATCAATAGCTGGAAAAACAAAGATGTTTATGCTGAAACTGAGATATCTTCATGATTTAGGGCAGTTATGTAATGTGTTGACCAGATAATCAGAAAAAAATAGATGTGTCCTTTGCAGGCTGGAATAGACTGGAATAGCAGTCGCATTAGAATAACCTATATTTCACTTCAGTTATCAAGATTATGCTAACGAGACTGGAATCATTCTGTTTTGTATTTCCAGTGTTTTTGCTCATTGTTAGTCTCTTGAATGTTAAATGAAATTAAAATGACTCTTTTAAGAAAATACAAGAATCGTTGGTGAGAGAGTCCTTGATTCTCATCTGTATGGTGGTTTAGAAGATATCTTCCATGGTTAATATAGTGAAATTTGAGCAGTCCTCTCTTATGGGCAGAAGGATAGATTATGATATTTGAATATAAAATGGAAATCTGGATCATCTGCAGAACTGAACTCAGCTAAAATGTTCTGTGCAATTTCTTTAACTTCTAAAGTGATGTTTACTCTATTTTTAAAGTCAAAATCAGTGTTCAAGGGACTGAAGATTTGAATATCTATAGAATGATTATGTGGATATATGAATATATAAACAGGGAGATTAGGACCTATTGAAACAAATATAAAGTTATGCTTTGTAGAAGTACTGTCCTTAACTGATTTATTGTACTTTTTTTGCCCCCCTCCCTGGATTCTATGGCATAGTTTTACTATTGTTTGGGATTTTTAAAAAATGCAAGTTACCATGGTTTATATATTTATCTAGTATAATATAAACTTTGAATAAGTGAGCAATGCTGTCAAAAGTAATATGTTCCCCAAGCAAATTTTACTTCAAGCTCATGTAAGGTTGAAGCCTGATTCTGTATACTGCTAGGTCTTTGATTTTTTAAATAACCTTGGTAAGAATTTCCAAATGTTCTATTACAACATATTTCAAATTGAGATGCATATTCAGAAGAATATGTGTTACTTTTATAGGGAAACTTGAGTATGCTTATTGAGCACAGCTGATGTCAGCTAGTGATTTATTCCCCAAGCTAAATCCGTTATCATCTAAATTTACTGTACGTAGATTGAAGTGCCAGTTGCATGATTTTCAGCATGATTTGGTGCACCCAGCCATTCCTGGTTGATCTATAAAGTCAAATAGGGTAACTCTGTAAAGTTATGGTGTGGCAGCTAGAAAAAGTAGGAAAAAAATGTTCTGGAAGAAGGCAGTATTCAGCCATTTCCATACTACTACTAAATAAACTATATGAATGTGGCCACAAATTATTATGGCAGATTATCTGGAGCCTTTTCAGTTAGGATTCTGGGATATTGGACAGAAATAGCACTGACTTCCTTTAGATGAATTCTGGAATGGGTGGGATGGGGTAGTGCATCCAACCTCACCCTACTTGACCTCTCGGTGGCTTTTGATGCCATGAACCATGGCACCCTTCTGGATTGGCTCAGAGGGTTGGGGGGTAGGTGGCATGGTATTGTACTGGTTTATTTCTTTCCTTTAGGCTCAATTATAGACAGTAATAATTGAGAAAGAGAGGAAAGGATTCACATGTAGCCAATATGTACTGCCACGGTGATCAGTGCTTTCTCTTATTTTCAACATCTGCATGAGGTCACCACATTGGGTAAAGGTATCATGAGTATGCTGATGATGCCCAATTATATATTCTAACCCTGGTGATTTAAAAAATGCTATGAACATATTGTCCTAGTGCCTGGAGGCTGTAAATGTCTGGATGGGGAAAAACAGCTTTAGCTGAACTCTGCAAGGTTGACTAGCTTTGTGCGTGGAGACTTGCTGATTCCAGGACTATGGAAAATCAGCAAGTCTTTGGTACTGGGTGGGATTGCACAATCTCAGTGCACAATCTTGGGGTCCTCCAAGGCTTATGTTTCTTTCTTGCTCGATGAGCAGCTGTGGCTAGGAGGACCTTTGCATAGCTTTGTCTTGTATGGCCGTTGTGCCTGTTCCTGGATTAATAGGCCCTGCTTATAATCATTCATGCTCTAGTCACCTCTAGACTGATTACTGCAATGTGCTCTACATGTATTTGGAAGTTTCATTCGATTCAGCCCCCAAAGTTTGCACCACTTAAATTTGACATATTCATATAGTTTTCTTAGCAAAGAGTATGTTTAACATCTATTTTATTTTTTTAACAACCTCAAACCCCAAAATTGACGGGAAATAGAAATTTTAGACCCCTTCCCAGTTGATGTTACATCATTACAATATCAACTATGTTCCTCAGAGGTCAGACATTAAAAATATCAAAATGAATTTCCATTGGGGGGGGGGAGTCCCCTGATTAACTCCATTAAATTAGTCTGATTCCTTAAGGGAGCTCAATGTTTCATTTCAGTATTAAAGACTCAATTGGAATTTGGAGCTAATAAATTCAAATAAATGAACAGCAACAAACTGAGAAGGGTAGCTTTGTGTCTTTTTGCTGAGGTCTCTTGATATTTGAATTCTTTAAAGAGATATTCAGCATTTGAACAACCAGGACCCAGAAGCAAAGATCTGCTCTGACATGGAGGGATTTTTTGAACACAGTTTGTAGGATATGCTCATAATTCCAAAGAAACATAACTACTGGCTTGTCTCAAAGGATAAAAGGAAGAGATTTTTTTTTTAATCTTTAGTGAATTTCTATTCCCCCTCCCCCAATTTATGCTGTGTTGAATCTGGTGCAATAGACTTTTTGTAGCGAGAATGCAACAGTGCAGTACATTTTAAGAATTGAAGAATAGATGCTTTTTTTTGAATTCTGGCTGATGCAACATTAAGCTGTCAGTTGTAACTAAATGCTCATAGTGTACTGGACATCTGGAAAGAAGGTTTCAATGCTTATTGGAGACATTCTTTTCTTCTGAGGATTTTCTTAGAGCTTTCGTTCCATGAGTTATGTAGGCAGGAAATGAACTAATTTTATAACGGTCTAACGGTCACTTTTAATGAGATAATATTCCTCAAGGGAAAATGAAAATGTTATCCAAGAGGAACTGATCTGTTTTAAGTTTTATGAAAACTTCCAGTTCTCAAGCAGCAACCCCAACTTTTGCCTCTCAATATAATATCAATATAATAAATTATTGATAGTAATGTCAGTTTTAATCTTACTGCCATGAAAGAGCAATAGTCTTTCTAATATACAGTGATTTGTTAAAAGGACCATTTTCTTTTGGTAATGCTTGCACCATTTTTTTTTTTTTTGAATTGTAGGAAGACAGTGCAGATCTCAAATGTCAGTTGCATTTTGCTAAGGAGGAATCTGCTCTAATGTGTAAAAAGCTAACCAAGTTAGCCAAAGAGAATGACAGTATGAAGGATGAGCTGACAAAATACCAGTCCTTGTATGGGGACTTGGAAAGCTCTCTCTCCATAGAAGAGTTGGCTGACTCGCCTCACTCTAGAGAAGCCGAACTAAAGGTCCACTTGAAACTTGTTGAAGAAGAAGCCAATATTCTGAGCCGTAGAATAGTGGAGCTTGAGGTTGAAAATCGAGGACTGAGGGCAGAGATGGATGACATGAAGGGGCAGGGAGATAAAGACCTTTGGGGACAAGATATCCAGTTGGCTTTCTCCATGACAAACAATGGAGACTCTGGGGAAAGTGTGGCAGAACTCAGACGGCACCTGCAGTTTGTGGAAGAAGAGGCAGACCTGTTGAGACGTTCATTGATGGAGCTGGAGGAACAGAATAAGCTCCTCATGAATGAGCTCAATAAGTACAAGTCAGATCATGATCTGGATATCACTTTATCTGAGGACAGCTGTTCAGTGATCAGTGAGACTTCTCAAGAAGAACTGGCCACTGCCAAGGTCCAAATCAGTGAGCTTAGTGGCAAAGTTAAGAAGCTACAGTATGAGAACCGTGTGCTACTCTCCAACTTGCAACGTTGTGACCTTGCCTCTTGCCATACCACCCGACCCATGCTGGAGACAGATGCTGAGGCTGGTGATTCTGCCTTGTACATCCCAACCTCGCTTTGGAAAGAAATTCCTAATGGGGGAGAAAATGATGCAAAGGAGAAAGTACCTAGCAATGGCTTCAGCAAAACTCATGAAAGCAGCCCCAACCAGCTTTTCAAATGTAAAGACTTTGACACTCTCCTTGACATCCGAGATCAGGCTGCTCTTGTCAGCAAAGCTATTGACGTCCTGATTTCTGATGCCAATGGCTTTACCTCTAGCCTCAAACTTTGCATGGACAATGACTGTGCACAGTTAGTTTTGAGTGAGGCAATGGACAATGAGAATACTACAGATTCTAAACTGATCAATGCCATTTTGATGCGTCTTGGAGTCCTGCAACAGGAGCTAAACACCTTTATGAAAAAAGTGGACCATATTGGTGGTTGCTTGAAAGATCAGCAGGATTCCCTACCAGGTTCCAGCTCCCAGGATTCCACCAAAGAAGCTCTACGAAAAAGTCATGGTGCTGAATTCCAGGTGAGAGTTTCTCTGAGTTGTTGACAGTGACTCCCTTGCAGTTATGATTGCTTTATTTGCTGTACAGTACTGTTTTTTCTTGCCTTAATCAACCAGAACCTGACCCTGTTAATGTAACTTCCTTTTTCTACTTTCTCAGAGTGAAATGACAAACTAACAACTAGTTCACTGCATGGAACTGAGGCCACTAACAAGATAGGACTCTGGTTTAGCAGAGTGTGCATGGGACAGGAGATTGCCTCGACAAATGCATAATATATTGTAACCCCAACTCAAATCTAGTTCATATGTAGGGCAGAAAAATGAAATCATAACCCTGCCAGAAGGGGATTACATTACAAGATCATCAAGATTACGTGCTATGACCTTTCCAAATCATTTCCCCATATTGATAGATTTGCCCTGGAATAGTACCCATTTAAAGTATTTCTCCAAAGTCAATTTACTAAGAGGAAACATTAGCTTTCAAGGTTTTTGTCTGACACAGTAATTTTGGAGAGATTTACTGAGATAACTTTGCCATATGGTAAATATAATTTGAGTATTTGTCAGATGCATGCATTTTCCCCATTTAGAATGGAGGGATGGAAGTATGCTTGAAACTTCATCTCTGCAGGCAAACTGTGTGTTTGTCTTGCCTAAGATAATTACCCACTTAGGAATATTCCTTGCACATCAGACCCTGGTATATTCTTACACACTGGACCCTGGCATAGCGAGAGAAAATGTAGTGACCCAAGCTGGTTATGAAATGCCTCGGCTCTTGTGGGAAATGATTTGGGAGAATGGCTGGATTGCAACCTCCTGAAGCACACTCCAAATTTTCAGAGTTCTATTTTTGTGCATGCACTGGCCCCCTCCGTTATTCCAACTAGCCACACCGTCCCCCCTAGCACTGCATGGCACCATAACTGGTGTTTGCACATTTTTTCCCTCTCTCTCTTTTTCCCCTCCCCAAACAATCCAGCCCACTTGTCTGCTCATTTTGTGTCTCCTTTTATTTTCCACTTTATCTTCTGCCACAGTAGTGAAGCTCCTCTTCCTCTTCATCCTTTTTGTTGTCTTGTAGCTCTCTTTATTGTTCCTGAGACCCATTTGTTTTGTTTTTGTTCTTTCTTTTCTTTTCTATTCTTTTGGTTTGTTCTCATTAACTTGCCCATGCATGCAGCAGTCTGACTTTAGGGAGGCCCCAGACTGGGATGTCGGGGAGAGCAGGCCCTCCGATCTGTATCGCAGTAGCAGCAGCAACACTGCCACCATCAATTCAGAAACCAACATGGGACTTGACCGGAGCTACAAGACATACCAACGAGAAGAGAAGGATTCTTACGTGTCTGAGGTGTGTGCCGATGTTCCTAAAGGAAGAGAGGATGGCTGGCTGGGGACTCTGGGAAGAGTTACTTGGCTGGGAAAATATCAGTTAATTATATATAAGGAGGGAGGTGGAAATAAAGGCAGTGTTCTCATTCATCTACCTTTGCATTTTCAGTTCTGTTAAATCTTTGGGAAGAGCCAAATTGGAACACATAGATACTAACATGTCAGAGATCTCAGTAATCAGCAGTATGTTAAGTTGAATAATAACAAAATGATTCAAGCTGGTGTCCCTCTTATTTGATGGGTTGCATCACTTTGTTGGCTATAGATCATGGTGTTTTAGCCAGCATAACACACTGGGAGAGCACCATATTGAGGAAAAATGAAGTATAAAATAGAAAGGTTTTGAAGGAAGATTTGCTGGCTTCTTGTGCAAAATTGCAATTTGAAACTTTTCAGTTACAGGATTACAATATGCAATAATCTGAGCCCATGGGGCCATTGCTTACAATTTTTTCCAGGATTCTTCCTTTTACGTTAC
This sequence comes from Laticauda colubrina, assembly GCA_015471245.1. Taxonomy (NCBI): domain Eukaryota; kingdom Metazoa; phylum Chordata; class Lepidosauria; order Squamata; family Elapidae; genus Laticauda; species Laticauda colubrina. Next base: position 4,443,782 of record BLBF01000041.1, read on the forward strand.
TTTCCAGAGTTCTCATATGTAGCAATTGTTATATTAAAGCATGTGCACAAAGACACCCCACTGCAAAGAACAAGTCTTTGTCACAAAGATACACAAAATACAAATGTTGCTTCCACTATATCATATACAGGTGTTTTTTTTTGGCATGTTCTCCCAAATAGCATAGAGTTATTGAGGTTAAGTTGAATACATAGATAATAACAACATGATCCAATTTGGGGGTTTGTCATGATAACTCCTCTGACTATTGGCTGTTATGTCATTCTTGCAGATCAAGGAACTGCAACTAGTTCTTTCTGAAGCTAATGAGAGTTTGAGGGGCCTACAGGAACAACTTTCCCAAGAAAGGCAGCTGAGGAAAGAGGAAGCAGATAACTTCACACGTAAAGTCTGCCAGGTTAGTAGGATTTGTTTGGAGTCATCTTCTGGGATGCAAGAAGAGCTTGCAACAAACATATAAGAGAGCACAAGGTGCAAACTTGTTCCTTGTCCTGCTTCAACCATTTTGCAGTTGGATGCAAGCACAAAATAATTCAGTTCTGCCACCTCCAGAATAAGCAAATGTTTTTAGTTGGTACCTCTGTATGTTGGAAATGTGCTACCATGAATCAGTATACTAAGTGTATAGTGATACTTACCTATTTAGTAAGTATTTGATGACTCTCAAGTGTTAAGCAGAATTTGTGGAATGAACTCTTGATGCTTCCAAACAGGTGGACTGATGTCTGAAACCTTTGGTTATTTCTTTCTCCCAAACCAGCATTATTCTGAACAATGTTGCCCAGAATATTTTTAATAGTTGAAATTCCTCTCAATATATTTTGTTCCCATATGCTTTTATTGTTTTTTTTCCCACACCAAGCATTTCAAATATTTTTAAAAAAATAAAACATTAGTGAAGGAGAAGAAAATATTCATGCCTCCCATACATCAGATTTTTCTTGTATGCACTCTTGCTTCCTTGGATTAAATGTGAACTGACTTTGCTGGTACCACCTTTTGTATAATGTTCTCAGCTTCTTCCCATGTTTCATCAGTTAAAGGATGATCATCAGAAGGCCCTCCTGAGAAGAGAATTTGAGCTGCAGAGCCTGAACCTTCAGAGGAGGTTGGAGCAGAAGTTCTGGAGCCAGGAGAAGAACCTTCTGGTACAAGAATCCCAACAATTCAAGCAGAATTTCCTACTTCTTTTTATGAAGCTCAAGTGGTTTCTGAAGCATTGGAGGCAGGGGAAAACCTTGCAAAATGAATGCAATGATTTCTTGGAGGTATAGTAATGTTTGACCATGAACTTCTACATCTGTAATCAAACTGTTCAATGGACTTTAACAACGATAACCGGGACATTTACCTTGAGTGTACTCTGTTTTTTTGTTAACAACTTTTAACATTTTAAGACAAGGTTGGGTGCTGTCGTAATTTAGGTTCTGTTAAACATGCAGGGAATGGGCCTTATATCCATTCCTTCTTATCTTTTTTCAAGTCCTTCATTCTTTGAAGGCAAGAGTTATTATCTAGCTATGGGCATTAGATCATGTTTTCAATAGCATATCTTGGTGAAGGTCAGCAACTGAGATGCAAGGCTTAAATCAGCATTGCTTAAATTCTTCATGTATACATCAAGTCAACTTTGGCTAGAACATACATTCTATTTATTCTTCTCTTTACTTTAAAAATTGGGAATTTATGTTTTTCACACACTGTAAAACTACAGCTCATCAACAAAGCCAGTAGCAAGAGATGTGATACTTCAAAATTTGGAAGGGTCCTTATTCCTGCTCTGCTGCAGGAAGAACAATCACAAGTGATATAAAAAGCATGTGGAGATCTCCTTTATTCTTGTCCGCCTTCATTCTTGTCCGCCTTCATTTTATTTTTAACACTGGATGGACAAGGAATTATTTTATCTGACTGATAAGGTTTTATTGAGTTGCCTGGGCTCTGGATATAAGGAGAAGCAAGGTCACATTAGATGAACAAAACAGTTTCTCATCGTTATCAGAGTAACATATTCATGCAAATTGAAATAGAATGCATAGCTTGTGTGCAGCTGAAAAAATTCAGGCTTGGGAACAACAGCTTCTTTATATGCCAATGTACTGTGAAGTCCCAAAGGATGATTCTTTCCAGGCACAAATGTCTAGAAAGGTGCCTGGTACAGAAACATGAGAGAGAGAGTGATACCGAACATAGTTGTTCTGACATGGCATGGAAATGTTTCTGTGTGGCTGCTGCTTATTGTAGCATCCCACTTTGAGTTATAGGTTTGGCCTGTTGACAGTTCTCAACCTGTCACCTCTGCTTGAAGGGTCTGGTAAGCTCTGTACCAGCAGCTTCTTTTCAGATAACAAAGCAGGCAATTTAGTTATGATAGGCTCCTACTCACTGTTTGCTTTTTTTTTTTTTTTTAGGTGAATAGCTTGAAAGAACTATATTTGCTGATTGAAGAAGAAGAACTAAGCCCACAGCAGCAAGCAGATAATAAGACATACACTGGAGATCTTTGGTGTCAGAACATGGTAAGATGGAACAGGAGACCAATGGAATGAGGAATCCATTTTGTATAGAATTTGTGGTCGTTTACAGTCCCTGTTAAATACTTATTGTTTGATACTTCTCTCAATTAGTTGAATTTGAATGTATGAGCTGAGCTGACTGAAAAATATGTTGTCTGAAGTGATTTAATATTTTTGTTCATGGCACATATAAAAAACTTCATATCACCACAAACGGTATGTTTTTGCTGATGAGTTTACCCATTCAGAAGTAATCAGTGTTCAAAGCTGCCTAACCCATAATGTTCTCTACTGGGATATGGTGAAAAAATCTGCAGAAGCATTTGTGGAAAGAAAAGTTGCAGCTGAGGAGTGACATCGTGAAAGCGTAGAGGGCTTGCCTCACCCCTCTGCTGCTACTTGTTTTTTGTTCTTTTGTTTTTTTGTCCAGAGATTTGGGAATATATAAATCTGCCTTGTTTTTATCTTTTATTGTTTTCTTTCTGAACTAAAAGCTTCAATCACACGTGCATTCAATACTCATGTATATTTACAAACTCAAAGTTTAGCTTGGCAGATTACTTTGGAATTGTTCTCAGATCTTGGAAATACTGAGATACAATGTCCATTATGCATATTACCTTATGTAATGGGCCATTCCCGTCGATTCCTATAAGTTACAACAAGGCTTGGCAAGTTCCAAATAATTAGTTTCTCATACTTTTTTTGTACTTTGTAATTGAGTGCCATCACTTGATCCAGTTCCATTGTTTTTGGAATCCCTTTGTGTTTTGAAAAATATCTGTTGTGTTGTCTTAGAAATCTTCATTCCACAAGTTGCAGATTATCACAATTTCTATGGCATGCTTTGAGTGAATCTTATGTATTTCATTTCCATTCACACCCAAATGCATAGGAGGCAGTGCACATGCTGTATATGATTCAACAACTGAAATTAATATGTAAAATAATTACATGGGATGTTGGTAACAATATGATGGTAGAGAATGTCATTTGTGACATTCTGATGGTCTATATAAAGTTGTATACTAACATTTAGGCACTTCTGGTTACATTGCATATTTTAGTGAACCTCTAAATGAACACGAGCTGGCTCAGCCTCTATATAGTACAAACTCAACATTTTTTTGCAAATTTGAATGCATATTATTCATGACTGTTTTCAGATTTATAAGAAAACAGTTTGATGGTGGGTGTTGAAATTTTTATGGCAAGGGTAAAAAGCCATGAATTAAATGTAAGCTGCTGCAAGATGCAAAGGAAAGAGGAGGATTCGATCTACCAGATTTTAAATTATATTTTGTATCTTGTTGTTTAGTTTGGATGAAAGAGAGGCCATTGTTGAGAAATAGAAGGCCTTTGGAATTAGAAATAGACATGATCTGAATTTGAATAGCAGCAATATTTGTAGTATAACAAAGCTAATGTTAATGTCAGACTTGCCATATTGATATAAATACAAAGCTATATATTTATAGTATATTATATTATATTAATTATATTATATTTATTATATTATATTGATATTGATATAAATACAAAGTGAACAGTTGCTGGGGTGCATCCACAGTTTTGTTGTACTTGTACAATAACAACAAAGTTCTTCTTCAAACCCTTTTACGGCTTTCTATACAAGAAGCATTTTATAGAGAAAACATTACAAGTAAACTCAAACAGTTAACTTATTACAAGATATTAGAATTCTTTCAAAGTGGCTGTAAAATAAAATCAAGGGGAAATTTAGTAGCAGATGGATATACTAGTCAACTGGTTTCTTACATACAATTATTATAAAGATTTAAAGTAGACAAAATAATGTATGGTTTTGAATGCTTTGAGTCGGATACAAATACATGCACTAATTTAGAGCATCTGAAAGATTAATATACAATTGAAACTGGGGACTTTTCTTTTGGATTAATGAACAAATAGCTGGAACAAAACAATGGAGCTGGTTTATTGTCAATATTATTATATGTAGAAGAGTGGAAAATTCAACACTAGCCACAATGGAGGAATGGTTGGTGAAGATGATGGAACATGCAAAGATGGCTAAATTGATGTCCTTAATTAAAGAGAGGGAATATATATGTTTATTAATGATAGGAACCCCTTATAGATTTTTTTTGCATAAAACAGACAAAAGTGAACTTAAAATTATGGTTTTAGAAGATTAGAAGAAATAGATATTAGGAAAAAAAAGTTTTTTTCTTATAATCATAGAGTAAAAGGTAAATTTTATTGGTATTTCTAATTGCTGTAAAGAAGATCAGAAGCAAAAATGAACAAATTGCATAAGATATGTTGTGCAAGCTTTCCCTACTGTGTTTAAAAACTGTTTGTAATTTATAGCCCACTCTGACTTCAAAGAAGAGTGTCTTTTTCCTTGAATAGTAAATCTTTGGGTAGGTTAGTTGAGAGAGAATGATTTTGTCAAAGCAAATTTGAATTGGGGGCACTTTGATCCTAGTCCAACATCATACCACATTGCTTTTCAACATTGCTTTTGGCAAACTACTCCTTCAAAATTCTTTTCTTTCTGAAACTGACAACTCTTTCATTAGTCCACCATATTGCACAATATGACATGAACATTCTATTTTTTCCCTTTATATATATATATATATTTAGCCCAATGAATATACCAAGACCTTGTCAGATATGAAGGTGATCTTGAAGGAGCTATGCACAGAACTACAGGAAGAGAGGAGAGGCATGAACGAACTGCAGCAACAATTTGCCAAAGCCAAAGCCACCTGGGAGATGGAAAGAACTGAACTCAAGAGTCTTATCACTCAGGTTAGAATCCGAGAAACATGGTTAGAGCCAGATGTCAAGTTGTTCAAATAAAAAATAGTTTTTCCATTGTAATGTAACAACAGATACTGTAGATGGCAAGTGCTATGTCTGTAATTGCTGCAAAGAAGATTGAAAGACGCTTCTTTAGATATTTTTCTTTTCTTGCTTTTTTGTAAGTGATTATTTTTTATTTACTCTTTTATAATCTTTTCCTATTCTATGTTTCTGTACTTTGAAAAATCTTTGAAAAATCTTCTTTAAATAAAAGATTTTAAAAAATGGAACATGAATTGAGTCTTAAGACAGCATGGATAACTTTGAAGGTCCTGGACATAAGCATTTTAATAAACCATGGTTTTCTGCTGTCAAATCCCTGCCTGATTGTATTGCTCTTATTTATTCAGGAGGAACAAATCTGAATCTTCTGCTATAAAAAGGAATGCAACCAGGATTCTTTGGTAGCCACAGAAGAGGCTTAAATGCTCCTTATTTTAAAATATTCTTTTCTGTTGAGAAAACTGGTGAGCGAAATTGTGGGCAAAAAAAGCAAGTAAAGCCAGAGACCGAAAAGAGTAACTTGAAGAGAGAGCATTTAGTTTATTGTACATAGAGGGAGCTGTTTAGATTAACATAATAGGAGATGGAAGAGAAATCCCCTTTCTCACAGTAGTCTTGAAGAGTGGATGTGACATTAACTGTTTGCCCCAGCTAAGCCTGCTGCCTTGAGGTATACTGTCAAGTCAGAAGTTGTAATCTATTACAGTGGTCACTAACTGGTGGGCCATGGCCCACTGGTGGGCCGTGAGAAAATTTTGGTGGGCCGCAGAGAAATCTCACCCACAGAGTACCCCCCCAAAGCAATTAATCCAGGCTGTGCAGAAACACAAGGCTGTGCCGCCCACATGGCCCGTGGGAACCCTCCCTGCCCACTCACTCCTTACTCAGCAAACTTGCCTGCTAAATTGTCATTTTTCCCTTTTCCAACCATCATCTATTCTGCTGTGCCGGGAGATTTAGATTAGCTCGGAAGCAGGAAATGGTTGGATTTCTTGCTTTCTAGCTAGTCTTTAGATCATAGGCTCTGCTTTTAAGCACAGCCAAACCTCCCTTAGGACTGAAGTTTCTATTATTCAGTGCAGACTCATAGCAAGCAAATTTTATGTGACAGACTGAGCTAGCCAATGGCAGATAGATAGATCACTGAATGATTCTGTGAGCAACTCAAATCTGCCTGCCTGCTTTGCCTGATTTTGGGTAAAAGTTGCTGTTTTTTAATAAAAAATTCAATATTTATATATTTATAATATTTATATACAAGCCAAGCCCAGCCAGTCACATGACCACCAAGCCACACCACAAATTAGGCCATGCCCACAGAACTGGATAGTGGTCCCTGGGATTTAAAATTATGAGTTTGGTGATCCCTGAGGTCCAAAAGGTTGGTGACCCCTGATCTATTAGACAGAAAGCACAGCAAACTGAGAAAGGCTGTTATATGGTTATCTCAGCATGTGACTTACTTTTCTAGGCATTGGAACAAGAAACTGCATATCATCGTTGTCTGTGTACACCTTGTACATTGAAATATATGCTACATATGAATTATACAATATATTTCAAGGCCTGAAAATATATAAAACTGTGTTCTTTGTTTATTTAAAAGATTTTTTTTAAAAAAAAACTTTGGTTGCTACCATGTTTTCCCGAAAATACAATCCACCCTGAAAATAAGTCCTAGCTTGATTTTTACATGTGTGCCCAATATAAGTCCCCTCCGAATAAGCCCTAATTAAGATGCTGCCCACTCCATAGTGCATGGGTAAAAATTAAGCTAGGGTGGGGATTGTGGGGTGGAGCTGCCCTACTACTTACCTTTGGATAGTTGTAGCTAGGCCTCACATACCCCGACATCTGCCTTGCCATCCCATTTCTTCCACAACCGGCAAGGCTGGCAAGGCTTTCATGAAGGCCTCTGAAGCTGATAACAAAGCTCCAGACTGATCTGACAGCCACAGCCCTGCCAGCCAAAGAAGTTCCTGAAGGCCTCTAACAGTGAATAGGAGGCCAGGGACTACGTGCACAAGTGAGGCTAGTCATTGGATGACATTCCCTGAAAATAAGACCTGGTGCTTTTTTTGGTAGCAGGGAAAAAAAATAAGACAGGGTCTTATTTTCGGGGAAACACAGTACTACAAAAACAGTTATTATGCACAATGCCTCTACAAATGCTTTGCGTAGTCAGTGTTTTAGCCATTGAATCTAGAAGTGTTGACAATTACTAACCAACCTGCCTAACTGTCTACTTGCCTGATTTGTGAACATTCAAAAAGCTATGATCCATTGCATCAACTGGAATATTTTCAAAAATTAAAGATATCATCAGAGATAAAACAAACAGAATAATAATTGCATAAGAAAACTGTAAGAAACCATATAAATACTATAAAACATGATATAGTATAAAATGATATAATATACATGATATAATGTACATGATAATATACATGATATACTATAAAACATGATATCAAAATATCAATAAAGCAGCAAATAATAAAATTTAGAAGAACAATTGTTTATGTGATATCAAAAGCAGACATCCCTTGCCTATTGCCTTCCACTCTCCCACCCCAGTGTGAGGTGATGAAAAAAATTGCTTTGTAGCTCATATAGGAATAGATCAAAGTTGCCAATAGACTGTAAAAAGATAGGCAGATTTTATATTTTAAGCACAAAACCAGAGAAAGAAGCTACTTCCATGAGCAGAGATTTCCTCCCTCCATTCAGTTAAGGTGAGCAAATAAATTTTTCACTAATGAGCTTTAGGTAAGGTTATTCACCTCAGTTGAGAAATTACCCATGAGGTGTCTCTGCAGTGCCCAGACTTTATAAAAGAAAGAATATCAACCTGCTGTTACGGAAAACAGATGGAAGAACATAAGAACAGCCTGAGAAAAATGGTTAGGAAACTCAACCTTGGGTTTTTGAAAGTTTTCTTCTTTTCAATGATGGCATGCATAGACCATACTGTATATTACATATTTTAGGGGGATGTTTTGGAGGCTGCAGTATCTGGTGAGGACCTCTTTTCTAAACCAAAACTATCTTGTGCTGCCCAACCTGCATTGTAATTCAGATGAGAGTTGACCATAGTTGCTAATGAATTATACTGTAAAGTGGCAGACAAAGCTGCAAAAGAAACAAGTTACCGTATATACTCGCATATAAGCCGATCTCGCATATAAGCCGACCCTTAAAAAACTGCCCCAAAATGAGGAATTTTGCAAAAACTCGCATATAAGCCGACCCCCAAACACCATGGTGTGTTGTTTATCAAAGCATTTGTGTAGGAAACAATATTATAACAACAATAAACAATAAAGCTTGCAGAAGAGCATAAATGAGAATAAAAGCCATTATTGTTGTGTTTTACTTTTATTTATTTTCACAAATTAGACTGTGTTTCAGAATCCTTCAAATTCATCCTCACCATCACCCTCGTCCTCAGATTCCCCAAAGAGATGTTTCCAGTCCTCCAATGTATATTTGACATTATCTTCATCCCACATTTCTTCATCTTGATCTTCATTTTCAGTTTCTGCCACTTCATCACTATCTTCATTTTCAGTTTCATTGCAAACACAAAAGCGGTCACGTGAATGACTAACCAATCAGAGCGTGTTATATCCGGTGGTAGAAAAAGCAAAATGGAGGCACCCAGAATAAAAAGAAATGTGCTGTATGTATATATCGCTGTATGGTAATATCAATATTGCATGATCTGAGAAGTGGTGTCATATTGTCATGTCGTTTGTGTCAGAAATCAGATTTATGCGCGTATAAGCCGACCCCCAAATTTGAAAAAAAAAAAAAGTGTTCTCAAGTCAGCTTATATGCGAGTATATACGGTACAAGTAATTTCTAAATGTAGTGAAACAACAGTAAGAGCAGTTTAGAACAGGGGTCGCCAACCTTTTGGATTTCAGGGACCACCGCACTCATACTTTTAAATCCTGAGGACCACTAATATGAATTTTTTTAAAGCTAACATATTTAACATAATTTTTATGTTAAATATAACTATATATATGTATATAATGTATACATACATACAAACATACATACATACATCATGTACATACATCATGTGTGTGTGTGTGTGTGTGTGTGTGTGTGTGTGTATTTGTTTTCTTAAGTTTTCACAGGGACTTACGTGTATGGTATTCAGCTTTGTTCGGGTATTTTCCCACGTCATTATAGTTGTGCTTTTAAAGTTGTAGCAACATTTCAGCAGCATCTCATCTGCCATCATCAGGCTTCTGTATTGTGTTCTAAATTTGGGGCTAGCCTACTGCTGTGCCAGAATGGTTTTTTCTTCATCCTGATTGGTTGGGAGTCTTGGTCTGTGTTTATTGGTCTTGGAGTTTGCTGTGTTCTGCTTGATTGGTGTTTCTAATATCTTCTGTCTGTTTTGTGGCTTTTTTTGTCTTGATTGGCTGGCAACATTGTGTTTCCTGTATTGGAGCCTTTTAGTGCGGCTTGGCTCCAAGTAAATGGATAGCTATCATTTATTAGGAAGCTAGGTTTCATCTGGGTGCCTGGTTGGGGTGTGTTTGAGCAGGAGGTATCAGGAGGATTTGTTTGTGCCCAGGTGTTTGCAAGGCTTGTGGTGTGGAGATCTTTCTATTTGAGAGTGCAGGCTTCCAAATGATTGACAGTCTGGTGGAATCATCTCTTCTATTCATGCTTTCAGGTCTTTTTTCAATCTCTATGGCTTCTCTGATAATTCTGTGGGTGGGGTTTTCTATAGTGGCTAGGGTTTTGGTGCCATTGAAGTTGATGTTGTGACCTGTGGTTTTCATGTGTTGGACTAGTGAGGAGGTGTGTTCCAGCTTTTTTACTGCATTTTTGTGTTCATCCAGTCGGATACTTATTCTTCTTTTGGTCTGTCCAATGTATGTTGCAGGACATGATGCACAGGAGACTTCATATATGCCTTGGTTTTCCAGGTCAATTTTATCTTTGGGGTTTCTTAGGATGGCTGCTATTTTTCTGTCTGTTTTGAAGGCAGTCTTGATGTAGTTTCTTACTGATTTTGTCTGTAGTACCTCTTATGTAGGGCAGGACAACTGTTCCATAGGTCTTTTCATCTCCTAGGTCTCCATTATGTCTCAGTGTGTTTTTGTGGATCAAGCCGGTGATTTTGCTTTTGTGGAAGCCGTTAACTGTCAGTACTTTAATCAGGGTGCATAGTTCAGTCTTTATGTGTGTCTTGTCTGCCAGGTGTTTGGTTCTAGCGATTAGTGTTTTGGCCACAGAGTTTATCTGTGCTGCGTGGTGGTGGGATTGGGCGTTGAGGTAGCGGTTGGTGTGTGTTTTCTTCTGGTATATGATGTGTCCTAGTGTGCCATCTGTTTTTTGTAGATTAGTACATCTAGGAATGGTAGTTGTTTGTTTGTTTCCGTTTCCATGATGAATTTGATTTTGGAGTGTGTGCTGTTTAGGTGTGTTAGGAAATTGTTTAGGTTTTCTTTTCTATGGGGCCAAATCACAAATGTGTCATTGATATATCTTAACCATAGTTTGGGTTTGTGGGTGGCATTAGCCAGGGCTCTGGATTCGAATTCTTCCATGAACAGGTGTGCAATGACGGGTGACAGTGGTGATCCCATAGGGGCTCCTTCAATTTGCTTGTATCTTTGTCCTTTGTATATGAAATATATGTTGGTTAAGCAGTGTTCTGCTAGTTCCAGAACTAGTAGATATTTGGTGTTTATTTTTGATGATTTCAAGAGTTTCTTTTATCAGGACTTGAGAGAATAGTGAAACTAAATTGAAACTTACAAGCAGATCTTCTTGTTCCACGTGTAGATCTTTGATCATTTCCAAGAGGTGGTGTGAGTTTTGTACATGTGAAGCTGCTGCTTCAGCATGAGGCTATAGTTGCTTTGCTCAGTGTTTAGCTAGGTTTTGTAGTGGTGCTCCTCTGGAACTGACTATGGATCTGAGAGGTATGCCTTCTTTGTATATTTTTGGGAGGCTGTATAGTTTGGGGCATCTGGAAGATTTTTCTTTTGGGATGATCGTCTGTTGGATCTCTTTGCTCATTTGGCTGGTTATAATTTTCTTCTTGGTTATTTTTTCCAGATATGTGGTTGGGTCTGTGTTTATGGGTTTGTTTGTATGTGGAGTCTTAGAGTAGATCTGTCAATTTTGTTTCGTATTCTTTTCTATCCATTATTACAGCATTACCTTTATCTGCTGGAAGTATGATTATGCTGCTGTCGTTTTTTAGGGCTTGCAGGGCTTTTAGTTCCTCTTTGTGCAAGTTGCTTTTGGGTGGTTTGCTTGTGCATAGGATGTTAGTGACTTGGTGTCTTATTCTATCAGCTTCATCTGTATTTCATTTAGTTAGGCTGGATTCTACTCCACATAAGATGGATTCTGTGGGGATTTTTTTGGGTGCTATATCATAATTGAATCCTTTGGTTAGGTCATCTGTTTCTGTTTTGGTGAGTTCTCTGTTGGAAGCGTTTTGTACTAATTGTTTCAGGTGTTGTGAGTTGTTGTGGGCTTTCTTGTCATGTTCTAATTTCTTTAGTTTGTTCAAGAATTTGTCATTTTTGTAAGTGGTTTCAGTTTCAACTCTCCAAGTTGTAAGTTGTTTTATCTTGTCCCAAAGTAGAGGGTGGATTTTGCTGCTCAATTCCAGGTGTACTGTTAGCAAATTTTTGTTTTACTGATCTAATTGGAATCTCTTTCGGTGGAGCTCGTTCCTGAGTAGAGCCATTTCAGTTCTTTTCAGGATACGTTTAGTAGCTGCTGTGCTACTAAATATATATAAAAAATGTTTATGCATATATATTGGTCTAGGTGTGTTCGGGTCTTTTCCCATGTTAAGATTAAGAGTATCTTGGTAATGTTTCGGCGAGGTCCCACTCGCCATCCTCAGGCTGGTGCTTTTGGCTTCGTGCCAGTGCAGTGTGTGATCAGAGCTGCCGTCTCTATAAATACTGGTGGTGGGGGCTGGTGTGCTGGGCTGGTTGGCTATGCTGCTGCCTCTTGATTGGTTGATGGAGTTGATGTTGGTATAATGGGCTGTGTGATGGCCTTGTGAGTTTTGTTGTGGGGATATCCTGGATCTTGTGCTGTAATCTCCTGGGTCGTTTGTTTTGTAGTGATCTTTTTTCCATTAGCCTCTCGTGTTTTAATGCCTTGGGTAATGGGTTGTGATGTTTTAATGCCTTGGGTGATGGGCTTGCGAGTTCTTTTGTTGTGGTATCCTGGGTCCTGAGTTGTAATCTCCTGGGTCATTTGTGTTTTGATCTCTTTTCCATTAGCCTCCTGTGTAATAACGGCTTGGGTAATGGGTTGTGTGATGACCTTGTGAGATTTATTGCTGTGGTATCCTTGCTCTTGTGCTGTGATATCCTGGATCATTTGCTGTGTTGCAACTTCTTGAGTTCTTGTGGTATAATTTCCTGAGTTTTGGGGTCAGGGAATGCAACAGCTGGCGCAGCAGCCGTGGTCTGGTTTCTGGACTGTGGTTGTCCTTCATTTATAGGATGGGTTTGGGCCTGGGTATGATGAGGGGGATTGGCGGTGGTGTTCCATGTTGTTTTGGGTCTGGTGTTGGTTTTCGTGGCTGGGACTTGTTTGTTGGTGAGGGCTAGTTTCCAGATGTCTGGTAGGTGGGAGGTATCATCCCATTTATTCATGTTATGGGGGCGTTACTCTATTTCGATGGTCTTTCACAGGTCTCCCCTTTTCCAGGCCTTGCTGCCTCTCCCAACATTGAAGCCTTAGAAACGCAGGCAAAGCCGCCACAGTGGTAGTGCCCTGAGTTTCTTGCTTCTCCACTACTGCCTCTTCCTCCTCCAGCACCATTTCCTTCTCCGGGTAGGGCGATTCTTAACTAACCGAGCATGCTAAGGCAACTCAGGACGCTACTGCTATGGCGGCTTTGCCTGTGTTTCTGAGGCTTCGATGTTGGGAAAAGCAGCAAGGGTTGGAAAACGGGAGAGCTGTGCACGACTCCATCTCCCTTTCTTTTCTGCCTACACGTGGGTGGGTGGGGGGGTAAAGAGAGAGAGCTGGGAGCAATTCAAAGCAAGAGAACTAATGGGAAAAAGCTGACACCAGGCACTGGGGGAGGGGACTGCTGTTGCTGCTGCCGCCAGGTGTAGGAGCTGGTTGGCGCATGCATCTCAGGGGCCTGACTCTGGGGTCCCTCGGAGAGCCGGGAGGTGCAAGAACTGTGTGGCCCAGATTAATTGCTTTTGGGGGCCATTTCTTCTGTGGCACACCAAAAATTTTCCACGGCCCACCAGTTGGTAGCCGCTGGTCTAGAACATACTGAAATGCCAGTAAGTATTTCAAAATGCTATGGTTAATTGTATAGTGTTTGTAATTCTGCTGAAAGTTGGCTCTTATTTGTCCAATTGTGTGTAGCCTTTTCCTCTGTGTTGGTATTTGATAAATGTAGGCACTGTTGCACACTTAGTAACTGCTTGCAATTTATTATATTTCTGATTACATACAAAGAAAAAGGTGATAGTGAGATTCTTGTAAACTGGTATTATTTCTGTCCCTTTCAACAGCTGTATAAAGGTTATAATGATGAAGTCCCAAGAAATGACCCACTTCTTAGTAATTTATTCTGGAGATGCCATTATTAGATTTTTCATGGATTCCCCAGATGCCTGCTACCAGTTACTTACCCAGAATAGCATCTGCATTAAACTGCTATTATTCATAAATGTAACTATCTTGTCCAATTATTATCTGAGTAGAATAATAATTTCCTCTTCAGCTGTCTGAGCTGTCAGTTTGCTCCAGAGCCTAGGGAAAAGTCTTTTAGAATTAATTCACTCTTCTCTGGAGCTGCTACAGAAATGCAGAACTGTGCCCTTTGCAGCTAGTGTTTCAACCCCAGTGCCCTTAACATCTTAGTCTCTGGTTGCACAAGTATGGAAAAGAATCTTTGGATTATTCGTGATTTGGAAATTTCTTATTACTACTTCTCTTAGCTTGCTTAATCTCTCACAATGAGAGCAGTGGTCAGACTAGACTGTTAATTCCCCCCCCTCCCCAAAGGATTCTCCCTATGTTTAAGCTAGTCTTCCTAAGCAACAAATCATTGTACATTTTTTTGCATTAGTATTTAATTAGTTTCACTCCTAAGCTTCACTCCTAGCCATTTCATCAAAGGCTGAAATCTCTTTTTCATCAATGGATTTATCTGACTTCTGGGTGACCATATCTCCATTCCATTAGGCATATGGCTTGTGGTGATTGTCATGAGTTTGGGGATTTGCCTGCACCAAGAGAACTGGTTGCTTTAATGAGCTCATCATTCCCAAGACTTCATCACATGCTCTGTTTAGGATTACTATTTGCTTTAGTAATGTCTTCCTTTTTAATAGCCTTTCTTAATAGCTGCAGAGATTTATAGTTTGATAGAAATATGGATTTAGGATTCGAATGGATCTATTCTAATTATCTGTTACTCATCACTTTTCCTCCTGATTTGGCAGTGGTCCTGTTATTTGTGGATTTTGTTCACAGTTTATTAAGAGTTGGAAACCGACTCCCTAATAAAATATTTATTTCCATCTGTTACAGGAATAATGTTTGTATGTGATATCAGAATCTTGTCTATTATCTGACTATTATGAGATAAAAGCATGTATTTTTTTCTCCTTAATTTCCAAGAAAACCAAGCTTGTTACATGTTTCCTATCAGGGCAGGGCAGGGCAAGGAAGGAATTTCTGGGGTGTGTGTGTATGTACATACATATATAATTTTTCTTTCTTTTGGTGAACAGCCAGGAATTATAAAGGAAAAAAGAGGACATGCATAAATGGACTGCTTTCACCATTCACTTTAAACATAAGAAAAAAATCTTACAATCCAGTGGATTATGGGACCTCTGAAAGGCTTGAGTCTTACCTCATTTTGACTGACTAATCTACCGTTCTTTTCTGCTTTGGAGGAAGAACATGAAATGCTTCATCTCCCTGATAAAATCAGTCTGTTTTTATTCCTGCCTGACTTTATGACTTCATGAAGGACAGCCCCAGCTTAGTCTTCCTTCAAAATCTACAGAAAATATGTTAACTTAAAATATTGTGATATTGCTGTTGAAGATTGAGGTCACAAACAGATTTTTATTTTGTTCATAAATTCCCAGGAGCTCAGAAACTTTAGACACTTTAGAAACGACATGAAATCATATTGGCAAGAGGGGAAAGGTGGTTGAACAAATTTGCAGCATAAAATTGAATTTGGAAGAAGGAAACTAGAGAAGAGGTGATTAAAGCAATCCTAATCATGTTGTGGCTTGGTGCTAAAAAAATGAATTACTCTAGGAAGTGGTGGTTTTAGTGCCACCCAAACACCCAAACTGTGTGTAATTAAAATTATCCCAGTATGGTGGGATTACAATGCTCAGAATTCACAACTTTCATTATCGTAATAATTTACTAATATCATTGGGGAGTAGTGATTCTACCTCTTGATTGCTGGCTTAGTTTAGCTCTTCCCACTCTAACTGCAGGATTTAATAGGCCTTTCCCAGTCTGCTGCCACATCACATATGTCAGACAATATCATTCTAATCTAGAATGACTGCTTGGAGGGGACTAGGTTAATAATTAATGTTTTAAAGAGGAAAATAAGCCAGAAGACTGAAATGATCTTGCTCTTCCAAAACTATATCTACTGATGCCTTAGTTTTAATTAGTTTTATTTTTTGTCCTTGTAGTTAGAAACTAAGACTGGAAAAGGTCCAGCAGAACGTGCTCTTTCTGAGTGGAAAACTGCTCTGAAGAGGGAACGGGAAGAGCATCAACATCTCCTTGCTGAATCATATAGTGCTGTTATGGACCTGACCAAGCAACTTCAAATCAGTGAGAAGAACTGGGACCAGGAAAAGGTGGAACTCTTGGACCGTTTTAAGGATGAACAGCAGCAGACGGAGCAACAGATGAAAGAACTGCAGAATAAAATTAACCAGGTAGGAACCAAGAATGCATGTGAAATCTATCAATTTTTTTTATAAGTGTGATTTTAATACTGCTACTGGATGAGAGTCATGTGTCTTTAAGAATATGCATACTACAAAATGGCTTCTTGAATTCAAACAACTGTTTATCATTGGAGTAGTAATTCATAATTTTTGGATTCCCACTTTTTGTCTCCCTATCCAACTTGTTAGGATTGTTGTGAGGAGACAAACCACATGATCCCTATTAAAAAAAAGACAGGATGAAAATACTGTATAAATAATAATAGACAATGGCAAGGCATCAGAGCAGGCATCTCTGTGCTCTATGCTAAAATATATAGTAAATCACATTATCCAATTCCTGTGAGATCACACAAAAGAATGCCAAAATGGTACATATTTTGGCTATATAGATTTCCAGGAGCACTTTCAGTTATTATGGCTGTTTTTTCAAGACATGGTTAACCTAGTTCATGAATCCCCTTTTTACAGCAGATGCCAGTAGCATATATATGAAAGATGCACAGTGAAACCAGGAGTGATCTTCCATCTACCTCAAAAATAGCTGAGTGAATGTCACTTCCTAAAGATTATTTTTTTAACATTACCAAATTACTAAAGTAAAAACCCTATGGTTGTCTTGATTGGAGTTGGCAATTCCATGGGCAAAGTTGGGAGTGGCTTACTTCCTTTCTGAATCTGTTTGAGATGCTATCTCATTCTTCTGCTTGTGAGCTGTGTGTGAAAGAAATAGCAGAGAGAGAAGGCTGTGCGTGTATGTGTGTGTGTGTGTGTGTGTGAGAGAGAGAGAGAGAGAGTTCCTGATCTCTGCAGATACTGTTGAAGCTGATAAGAATATGGAGGACAAATAAGTGCTTATGAGCTGGCTGAGCATTTGATAACTTTGTTTTTTAACTATTCAGCTTCAGAAAGGTGCCAACCGATGGGCCTTAAAAGCCTCTGAAATGGAGAAGCATGGTGGTAGCTGGAAAGAGGTAACCTAAATAAACATATTTTATTCCAATTACAAGATCAATAAGAAGGACCAATATTTGGCTTCTTATGGTCTAGAGACTGCCCAATGTTACCTTTAAAAGCAGGAAAAATTAAAATAAGAGTACAGGTCATAGGCACCCAAAAGAAAAGAACATACATGAGTAATAAACAGAGATCATATAGGGACTTGATAACCGACCCCAAGACCTGGGAGAGCAATCTCCCTTTCTGAATTTTTTAAATGGAAACCTTATAGTGTTCTAGAGAGAGAGGGGGGGGGGGAGGTGTGGATATAAGTTGTAATCATAGGCTGGAAATCAAGGGTACGTAATAATCACATCCAGAGATGTGAACTTTCTAATTTCTTTTGACTAGATTTCCAGCACTGGATAGATCTTAGTGTGATCCAACAAGCATGCAAAGTTTAAGATTCTTTCTAAGAAACAGATAACATTTTGATAATTCTGAATTTCTGGGTTATACTTGTGTTACTCATATAAGCATCCTGTGTTTTAGAACTCTTTTTTGACTATTTAAAGGCAAACAAGTAAATTTAAATTTTAAATTCATGTAGAGAACTGATATGACTCTTACTTTATCTGAGTTTCTCTACACCTGACACAAGATCATAAAGGTACAGTTGATAAAATCTAAAATATTTTTTTTCAGACCCTCAATGAGAAGATCACTGACAAAGAGACAGCTTCTGAAACTGATATCAAAGGAAGTAATTTAAAAAGGTAGGATAACTGTTGGCAGATGATCAGTCTCTTTTCAGTGGACATTTATATTTCATATTCAAAAGCACATTTTAGACAGAAGATGTAGCATTTTCATTATTTTCTGTGCACATAAGAATCTCTGTCGTATTATGGCATCATCAATGATTTGTATATTCGCATAAAATGTTTAAGAATATCATTTTTGTGATCAAAAGCAAGTGCATGTTACCAGTTTTTTTAGACCAACAACCCAGAGCATATTACTGTTTTATTCTACTCCCATGCTGAAAATGTCATTTTGATGGTACCGCTATTTTTAAATACAGCATTATTAATATAAACAACTGAGTTTTCTCATTGGCAAAATAGCATAAAGCATGAGAAATTGAATCAAGTCTTCAGATTCCACCTATTTCTATTCATTATTTTTTGCTGCATCCTTAGACATGTTAAAAGATTAATTGGAAAATGACAGGGAAATTGACAGAATTGACAGGTGGGGGGAAAGTAGATATCACTTAGGGAGATATCCATAAAATTCTCAGTCCAAAAGTTAGGTTGTTACTCATTGCTTTCTCTTGTCTATTTAGGACAAAGTCAGTTTCCTCCATGTCTGAATTTGAAAGTTTGCTTGACTGCTCTCCTTATCTTCCTGGCAAAAGCAGCACTGTGATGATAGACAATGCCCATAACAGAAAGGAATCTCCAACTACGCAGAAGTTACCAGACCCTGCTGGGATCATTCCTGAGAACTTTGCTTGTGTGAACAGCAAGCAACCTCCACCTGAGAGCCTGGGCTCAGAGAAGCTGGATGGTTCTCCTTGTGAATGCATTCAGACAAATGACTTACCTACATTGGAACAGACCCAGAAACAAATGCAGAGGAGCTATACAGCTCCAGACAAGACTGGGATCCGCATATACTATAGCCCACCTGTTGTTCGCAGGCTGGAAGTTCCTCTAGTGCACAACAGAGAGGAGAAGATCATGGTTGAGCCTGGTTTCCTATTCACAATGGCTAAGCCCAAGGAGGAGTCAGACAGCTCAGAAAACATGTATAGTCGGTGGTTGTGTAACTTCTCCAAGCAGCATCGGGAATTACTTGATAGTAGCCCTGTTCGTGAAAAAGCTGTAACTCCAGTGTCCAAATTCCCACCATCTCTGCATGGCCTTGAAATTTCTGGCAACATGAGTGATGACATGAAGGAAATCACCAATTGTGTGCGTCAAGCTATTCGTTCCAGTTCCCTAGAAAGAAAGGTTAAGAGCACCTCTAGCCAGACAGTGGGATTGGCCAATGTTGCTACTCAGACTATACAGATGGTCAGTATTGGTTTGCAGACAGACATACCCAGAGGAAGCATCCACAGTAGTAAGAGCTGGTCTCCACGAAGCTCTTCCCTTGTGTCAGTGCGCAGCAAGCAGATTTCAACGTCTCTGGACAAAGTCCATTCCAGGATTGAACGGCCCTGTTGTTCTCCCAAATATGGTTCTCCCAAGCTCCAAAGAAGATCATCATCTAAGCTGGATAATTCCAAGGATCGAAGCTTGTGGAACCTCCACCAGAGTAAGCAAAATGGCTCAGCCTGGGCTCGGTCCACCACTACGAGAGACAGTCCAGTTCTAAGCAACATTAATGATGGCTTGTCTAGCTTATTCAATGTTGTGGAGCATTCTGGGAGCACAGAGTCAATATGGAAGCCAGGATGCCAGGAAAGTAAAGCCAAGCCAGAAGCACCTAAATATGGTATTGTGCAAGAGTTTTTCCGGAATGTGTGTGGTAGAACTCAAAGTCCCACTTTGGTTCCTGACAAGAAAGACACAGTTGGAGGGGACAACAGTAATAAGAAGCCAGAACCTTCCACAACAATGCTCCAGCTTTTGGAAAACACCTCCAAAAAACTTATAAAGCAGAGCTGCAGCGAGGAACCAAAGCTGTCCAGTCTAAGCCAAGGTGGCAAGGACAGAACCTTAAAGGAGACTGATGCGGTTTCTGCTACTATTGCCAACGAGGTAATATTTATTACAAGATATGAGATATATCCCTTAATAGCAGAAGCAAATGAGTTTCTAGCCCCTCCCCAACAAATTAAAGTATAGCACAGGATATTTTCCATCTACTAAAAATGTGAAGGCCAGAACACAAAGATGTCAATGATTTTCATAATAGTTTGGTATGGATTGCACAGTGGTTAAAAAAATTCAGGTGAATCTAGTAATCATATCTGCCTAGGAGGCTCATGGAAGATGTGTATTCTAACTGCATGAAACCAAGGAATGTATGAATATGTACCTTTGACACTTCACTTTTTCCAGATCAGGATTCATTTACAGTCTAGACCAGGGGTGTCAAACTAGATTTCTTCAGGGGCTGGATCAGCATTGCAATTCTCCTCCGCTAGCCAGCTGGGGTGGTGGCGGTGGGGAAGACAGGACAGGCGCCTCCTGCAGCACACTGCCAGTCAAAACAGGCCATGGGCAGCTGTGTGAAACCCCCGTGCCCCATTTTCATCCTGGACAGCCTCCTGCAGCACCCTACTGGCCAAAATTTCTTTTATGAAAAATGAATACTTAATTATAGCTGACAACTTTTTTCACTGAACAGTTCTGTCTCTTTCTTTTGCCAAGAAAAGGGAAACTAATGGTTGTAAGTAGTTGAGTCCTACAGGCCTTTATGCGCAGACTCCTGCATAAAGGTATTTACTGTTGGGGTAATGTGAAGATTCCTGCTCTTAACCACCATCTTAAGTCTTCATTTAAACCTGTTCTTTTCATTCAGTATTTTTTCCTCTCTTTGTAGGATATTGCTTGTGATTGCAGCTCTCAGTCGTTGACTTCCTGTTTTTCTCGATCATCACGTTCAACTGTCCGACATTCCCCGTCTAAGTGCAAATTGCATCCCTCTGACGGCAGCCGGGTAGAGGAGAAAATAGGGGCCTCGAGTGAGTGAGAGGACTACAACTGATGATGGAAGAACGACTCTGCCATGAAGCTTCCAATCTCTTTGGCAGTTCTAGGACTGGCTTTTCCTGAGCCAGCTACAGCTAAGGAATATTGCTCTTTCATGGTTGGAGCAATATCTTCTATCTTCTTGTAGCTCACTGAGGAGATCTGCAATACAGAACCTACATGGCATAGCCAGGGACAGAATGAAAGTCTCTCTGAGTTACGGGCTCTTGTCTCTGGAAACCTTTCTATTCCTACCTGCCCACTCACACCAGAAATTTGAGCAGTGAGAACTGAATGCTGTGCTGTGGTTCATGACATTGAATGTTTATGTGCCTGCGAGTGAGTTCTATTTCTCAATTCAAGGAGATGCCTTTTTTTTTTTCATTTGAGAACAGCATTATGTGAAAAGGCACTGGGGAATATTGTGAGCTGGTGTATTTGTGCTGACTGGCCTGCCTGCTTAGACTGTAGGAAAGAAAAGATTAAAAGGTGCTGCTTTCAAAAATCAGATGTTTATACAGAGAGAGAGAGAGTAGAGCGGAGAGAGGCTTTCTTAGGAATTCTGCTACAATATCACGTTGAATCAGCAAGCTGAACACAGATCAATTCTGTTTTGTCATTATATCAGGATGGATAGCTTTCCTCAGGCATGATCAGCCTATAATACTATTAAGCCTCACATCCAGCTTGCTAGATACTGGCCAGTTTTAAATTATTGTAGCGGCGTCAGCAATACACCAGGTCTCAATAAAAAAAAGCTGTGTGTGTGTAGTCAGTACATTTTATTGTCCATTTCTAGAAATCTGTGGTAAGCTCCAGCACCAGGGAAAACATGGCAGACCTTGCTTTCCTGGCCCTATGTATCAGACTTCCTGCGACAATTGAAAACAGAGCTGGATTTTCTTCTTTAGGTAGTAGGTATCTTCTTTCTAGTTTAGAGCAAGTATTGGCCACCGTTTCTGTACTTGAATGGCCAGAGTATGGGTAAATCTAGGAAATTTAAAACCGTTAAATGCTGAAACCTTCGTTTCTCCACACTGCCTTATTTCCCTAATGCAGAAGATGGTGCTATAGTTCTTAAGAGAAATTATTTCAATCTTTTTCTTATAAAAATGCCAGTATCTTTGTGGTCCACAGACTTCTGTCTTTTAAGGCATAGGTATGAAATGACAAAATGCAGAGCTGAATAAGCACAGGTCTGATAAAACATTCCAGATTCTTGGGAAGATTGTTTGCAGCTGTTCACCTTAGGACAGGACATTTCACAGTTGTCCCACCTAATACTCCGTTCACTAAACAACCTACAGCCTAGTAGATTCTTACATTCCTTTTCTGCAGAGGGGAAATATTAGTACTCCATCTGAATTTGTAGCACAATCCTGTTAATGCAGGCTCTTGTAAGTCTTCTTAGGGTCCCTAAAACAAAAGGAAATCACTTGGTGACCTCAGTACAGATAGTTCTTGGTTAACAATTGTAATTGGTATTGGAATCTCTATTGCTAAGCAGAGTGCTGTAAAGTGCAACAGCAGTTCTGGCAGTCCCTAATTACCATTGTTAAGCAAGGATCTCATGTGATCATAGCTTCCAGCTTCCCGCTGGCTGTCCCATTGACGTTGCTTGTGGGAAGCAGGGAAGGAAGGCTAGAAATCATGAACATGTTGAACAGATGAAACTTGCAGTGTCAGAAATCTGGGCAGGATAAAGACTGCACAGTATACTTTATGGATTTTCTGTAGCCCTTTTATTAATAGTTCTGTTCCAAATTGTTGGACTGGAGGAGGTCAGGGCGTTGGAATGGAGGGATTGACAACACAAGTTGTTGTGGCTGAAGGTGGGAAGCCACACAATTCTTTTAAATAAATACATTTTAAATAAGTAAGCAACTTAAGCTGCTTTCTGTCTCTCCCATCAGGACACATTGGGGGAATTTCATCAACCAGTGCAACCAGTTTATTTTCAAACCCTTCTGCTGGCTCCCCATCCACCCAAAATTGGTCTTACTATGTTCCATTTTCAGAGAGTTAGCCTATAGTAGTGTAGACAGAATCCTGATTACTTTTGCATAATTTCTGTCTAGTATTCCAAATATCCTGCATATAGAAAGCTATAGGTCAAATTTAGAACAAAACTCTTGACTTGATAGCTATTGCAAATAATGGAACTGTTTTGATTTAAAAGAGTTTCTGAAACATGCTGCAATCCCCAATTGCTTTCACATGAAAAGGACACATTTGCTCATTTCTTACAGAACTGTTCTTGAATAGAGATGTAGCCAAATCATGATTGGTAGCCTACAGAGAAGGAAAAAAATACATTTTTCTGGCTTTTCACATTACTGATTGAGATACAGGTTTGGGAAATCTAAAACTAAGTTGGCTTTCAAAGTCCTAAATCACTTTCTAGTGCTCTTCTTTAGAAGTTGTGAAAATTTTGAATGATTTTCAATACATTGCTTCATTTATATCTTGCACTTTATGTTTTAAATTTTTATTTTTCACTAATGTGAACAAATGCTTTTGTCGTTTGCATGACAAAATCCAGGAGTTTTTAGTCCACTTCACTGTCAAAATAATTAGAACTGTAGGAATTAAATGCCTCTATCACCCAGTTATTAATGGGTTGCTTTTGAGTGGGGACAAGCCAGGTGAATGTTTGCAGTTGAAATGACATAAAAGCCCACTCTAAATTCTTTTGAAATTTAACCTGGATTTTGCAAGATATAAATGATGCTGAACATATTTATTTATTTTACCTAATTTATTCTCAAGTAGAAGCTGAAAGAGAAAGTTATTCATTGGAAAGTAGGGCCTCTTTCTTAGCCATTGGAGAACTCTGCCCAGCCAATCTTCTGTCACCTCAGAGTTTACAGGATCATCACCCATTATCCATATCTTCCAAGCATATCTTCACTTCTCCAAAGGCTTGAAGTCTATTGCACCGAACATCCATTTAGCTGTAGCCTTAATAGGAATACCAGACCACAGTCCAAATATGGAGAACGATGGAGATTGTTTCATCAGCTGTTTGCCCCATTTCCCATTTCTCTCTGAGAAGCAGTCGCCTAATAGCTAAAGTGGAATGGTTGTGTATTTTTCTACTACAAACTCATTTTTGAGACTTGGAATTCTATGTGAGTTAGGTTCTCGATTAACATCAGTTGCTTTGGTTCTCCTGAATGTTCTACAGTAATCTGTTCTGAAATCCCCTGCCCCCATCAAATATTAGCTGAAAGAGAGGAAGATTCAATTCACAAAGTAATTTAGAAAGGGATTGTTCCTCTGAGACTCCATTAGGGCTATTTAAAAGAGTTTTCTCACTTAGAAAACTCTAAGACTCCCACCTATTCTTTCTGCAGTTTACCCTCCTATTTGGACTCAAAGGTCTAGGTTGCTTCCCTAATTCGAAAGGTGCTTTAGAAAGCGTAACCTACAGCTTCAGCTGTGTGTATTTTCTCAGAAATAAGTGAATGTCATGGAATTTACTTGTGAGCAAATTTACTATATTATACCTGAAGATGAAAGATGGAAACAAAATAAGTTAGGGAATTCGACAAATTCACACCAAGTAGCTTGAATCTTGAAGTCAAGCAAAAAAGTGAAATTAACTTGATTAATCACTTTCTAGCTGATATCTTCATTATTCCAGAGCTCTGCCTATGGCTTGGTCAGATTTGAACAGAGGTAGAAGAAGGAAAAAAAGAAGCTACAACCAATCAAGTTTGATTCATCCCCACCCCACATCTCCCAGCCATTATCTGTCTTTAAACATATTAATCCTGACATTTATTTGGTATTTAAAAGTAACTCTTCAATCATGCTTTCTAACTGAACAAGTCATGTTCTGGACAGAAGTACACTGAGGAATCCCTTATAACACTGAAAGAGTTTCTTTAAATAATGGTATACTCTAAATTTACATTAGTGTTGATGAACCAGGTAGAAGATAACTAAAACAAAACTATTTAATTATGGATTTTCAGGTATAGAACACCTAGTCACAATCTTGCATATCAGTGCATAAACTCATATTTTTCTCAGGGAAGGCAACCAATTCCTAATATCAAAATGGGAAATACTTTCAAAAGATTAGAAAATATTAATCATAAGATTAATCAAAAGATTAGAAAAGGGGAATCCAAATAAAAATAACACTGCCAAATGCCTTAGGTATCTCCAAATAAAAGTCAGTGTTATTTCCAAAGGGTGCCACAAGTCATTGACAGTTAAACAGCAGTGAGACTCATGGGCATCATTTGGGTGAGGGGAGGGGGATCAAAGAAAGGGCAAGGGATTAAACTGTAAACATTGCAAGCTAACACATTTTTATCAGAGTTGGGTTCCAAGCACCATCCCAGTGAAATTTGCATCAAGGTTTTCATTGTGGCTTGCTGAAACAATTGCTGGTAAGCATGTCACGCTCCCTAGGAAAAGGGAAATCACCAGCATTATGTTGCTTACACTCTTATAGAGTCAATTCCTATTTTACCTAACTTGCATTCAAGTGCAAAATAATGTGATGTTTTCTGTATTAAATTTATAACAGTAATAGCGTGGGATATTCTTGGATGATTTTGTTTTTATTGAGTACTAGACAGCAAAACCAGAATAATGGGCAGCTAACGAGGAATAGCAAGCCAAAACTGAGGGAACTGCATCAAAGTACATGATCCTATATTTCTCTGATCACATGAGATTCAGTATATTGGTATTCAAGTCTTGAGGGCTACAGGCTTACAACTCAACCTCATTAGCTTTAATACCAGTGAACAATGTTCTCCTATATCTACAGTAGGTAGCTAAGGAAAATTCTTTGGCAGGTCAGCAAGTTCAATGCAAATCTCACGCCTATGGCCTTGTTCTTTATCTATGCCCAGTTGAAGGTGTGTTCCTTTTGCTACTAGGAATCTAGTACCTTTTGACACCTTAGGCTGCACCATCTTCACCAAGCGCCTATTGTTCCAGGAAAACAAAGATATTGTCCACCTAGCTCTCAATGTTGTTATCCACATACAGTATTGGATTGAGGCTGGGCCTGTTTTCACATGAAGTACATTACACAAAGCAGACACTAGTAACTAACCAATAACAACCCAGCCTGGATAGGTTTTCGAAGGCAGTCTCTTTCTCTTTGCTGCATGAGTTTGTAAATTGGAATGTGCAAGGGATGGAATTTACAATGATTGCTAACTTGTGGTGTAAATACTTCCTTTTGGGGGTGGTTTTTAGTATTTTCATTGGGAACCCCATCCTTTTTTACTTCTACTTTGGGGGTTGTTTTGTCTGTTTTTGTTTTAATCAATGCCTTTTAATTATTTGTAAATTTTAAAAGTTTGTCTTATTTTGTAAATAATTGTTCTGAATATTTCTGAATATGGAGGTCATGGAAACTGGGACATTTTTGTCATTTACAAGTAACAACCCTGTGCCTCAGACAAGATTTGTTTAGCATCCCTTTTGCCAATAAAGTCTGAATCACCATGACGTCTTGATGCTTATTCCAGTTGCATGTTGCCTTAGCAGAATTGATGGAAACCTGATGACCAAAGGTATCCAAAGATATGGACAATGTGCCATCCAAACTTTGTCATGGAATGCCCTTGTCATTCCCTGATTTGGAAAAAGAAATCTTAGCAAAATCAGCACCACATCTGCACATGCTAGCCATTCTATCCCAGTGTCCTATCAAAATTGCATGGAAGTAATTCAGCTACTAGATTTCTTCCCTGTCCAGCAGATTATGTCAATCATGTCCTATTTTTCTGCACCCCGCTCTCTAAGGAAAGATATCTGGATCTGAAGGTGTTGCAATTTTGCTATTTCTCATCTGCCTTAGATCTCTACCTGTTGAAAGGTGAATTTGATTCATTGAAATGTATTTGTCCATTGTCCTCTTTTCATTTTCACATCTCTAAATATGAGTACCTTTAATTTGTTCCTGGATGAGTATGAAGAGAATGTACAATAAGTGCATGTATGAAGACAAGTTAATTTCAAGCTGAGTTTTGTGTAGCCAAATGTTTACTCTTAAATCAGGCACTTTTAAAAGCCAACCCAAGTGCTGAAAAGGTGCAAACGGTTGATTCTCTTTTAAGCTATTTTCCTGCTCATTGTAACCTCCCTGTTTTTCTTCCTGCAGAGTACCATGTGCATATGGAAACCCTTGGCATAAAAACCATGTGGGGAATGCATTATTTAATGAACTGAGTCAAATTATGGACTTCTGAGATGGCTTTTAATTAATGAGAGTGAAAATATTGCACTCAGGGCTTTGTATTTGCTCTTGAAAGCAAGAGAATAGGTCAGAGGATTGTTTGACACATAATATGGAAGAGTAAATCTCATTTTCCTTCCATGCTAAAGAGGATTGTCCCAGACATTGTCTGGCCAGTCACCAGAGGTCTGGATGATAGGCACACCTCCCGGGTGGGGGGTTGAACATAGAAAATATAATTGTGGGAAATATTTTACTGGATTCTCCCAAACAACCCCCTGAAAGCAGCATTTATTAATTGCTTTTAATAGCTACTCAAAATCATACAAAGAATATTTTAATGTTTGTAGTAAATAAGTTTTCAAAATCATGTAATGCTCTCTATTTCCCATATAGGTTGGTTGTAAAAAAAGAACAAATTTTGATTGCATCTTTAATTTTTACTTTCCAGGTTCTCATTTAAATACATAAAGACACTACTCTTGTGTAATTTTTAAAACATGTCTCCTGAGCCTGTCGTAACTAAAGAAAGCATCTGGCTCTCCAATTTGTCCCATGAGAGTTCTATCATACTTCAAAATGTCTAGCATGAATTATGTTGCCAAGAACGTATCCTATTTCATACACACATATGTGAAAAAAATCATGAAAAGAATGTTTGGCAAAAATGTGCATTGGAACAGGAAGGGCACAAACCTATACTTGTCTGAAACATTTTTAACCAAACTGGCTTTTCCCAGGATCATATGGCAGTGTAGATAAAGTTGCACAATTGCAGGAAAGAGCATGCACTTTGTGTTTTTGAATTCAAAATTTTGGAGAGTCATAGTAACTTAACATAGGCTCAAACCATTTGCCAACTGAAACATTCATATTTTCTCTGCACACACAAAAAATGCTTACACTCAACTTGTTGATATTGGGTAGCTTTTCTTCTGGATTTTTATTTTGGCATTGAATGTTGGCATAAATCTAT
Source organism: Laticauda colubrina (assembly GCA_015471245.1). NCBI lineage: Eukaryota > Metazoa > Chordata > Lepidosauria > Squamata > Elapidae > Laticauda > Laticauda colubrina. Next base: position 4,471,960 of record BLBF01000041.1, read on the forward strand.
GCCATAGCAGGCAGAACACTGGCTTTCTGATTTAACTTTCCTCATCTGATCAAAAGCAACCCTGATCAAAATAAACATTTATCTTCCTTGGATTCAAGTTGATTATTCAACCATTACCTATATCTAACTGACACCCTTTATGTGTGTAGAAAGCATTTATTATACATGTGTCACTTGCACAAAGAGTTGAGTTATGTTTTGCCCCACTATAAATTATTCGTTGTTCATATTCTCATGTAGGAGGCAGCCAGGAATTTGTTTCTCTGTTGAAAGCCACTCTTAAACTCTGTCACAAGTGCTAGCAGTTGGAGCAGATGCCATGCAAGGGAGTGGGCTTTGAGTACAAAGTATGTGCCCCATCAAATGTGAATGGTATGTACATATACAATTTGGTATGCACTCTGTAAAAACTTGGATGTTACAGCTCCATTTTCGGAGATTAATTACAGAGAAAGAAAAGACATTTGGATGACTTTTGTGGTTTCCTTTATCGTTGGATAAAGGAGGAGCATCTCTGCAGCCTGTAGAAAATTCCATGTGAAGGCAAATGTATATGTCTTAGTATAATGTTGCAGGATCCAATTTGAATCAGTTCATCAGGACCAAAGATTTAGTCTTCTGAGCTTGAACCCACCTTTAGGGAATTTCTCTCTCTTCTAAATGTGGATTTTCTATGCATAGTATTTATGGGCTGTTCTATGTGTAGTAATTGGAGTGCTGATGGCTGACTATTAAGTCATTGGTTGTTGCTTCTTTATGCTACAGCGAACACCCAATTAACAATTAAAAGATGCACACACCAGGCATCGTATAAATGCTACACATAGAACAGCCCAGTGTATTCTGGTATGAGATAAGTTCCCCGAGGATGGGCTCCAGCATGAGTCTGAAAGCTCGGAAGACTATACCTCTATCCCAATGACCAACCCAGATTGGATCCTGCAAAATTTCATGTTTTATGCCTTGTTAGCTTGCTTCTACAAAGGAAGCCCCTCGCCTCATTTAAAGCACATGATCTGGGTGCTACATTACCTTTACAGTAGCACCCAGATCAACGGTACTGTCAATAAAAGTTTCTTAGGTTTTGAGATCTTCCATTCCAGATATTTATACTACTCCGTCTGGTTTAGTTGCCCTGTCACTGCTTTTTTTGGCCAAGAGGACTACTGTACAGTAAGTCATTTTGGATTGAGTTCAGTCTTCATTTTGCTTTAACAAATAGATTTGGAAAGAGTTACCTACCTTATACTTCATTCAGCTTTGTAAATAGTTACTGTAATTTGCTTCATAGTCAACTATTTAATGTACCAAAGATTTTGGAGACCATAAAGCTCCTATTCATATTTATTTGAACTGATTTATTGCCTTCTGGTTGGAATATATGTGGGAAAGACTTGTGCTGGACCAAGGAGGATTCCTTGATTACATGAATATATGCTCTCTTTTTTTGATTTATTATGACATAAACCATCATGGGAACATGAGGAAGATGGGGAAGAAATGGGAGAGAACATCTGGAAAACCTTCAGAGGCTGTACAAAATCCCTTGGAGGCTGTTGTATGACCTGCAGGTCATAACATGTGCACTTTGATTTGAGCATCTTCTTGGATGCATGCATCCAAGAAGATCCAGTGCACAATAATCCAGTGCGCAATAAGTAGTGTTGTTTAAGCTGCAAATATACAATTTTATCATGTAGTTTATAGCTATTAAAAAAAGTTTTATTTTTAGTGTTTATGCTACTTTTCTAGAAGAGGCATTTTTCATAATACATTCAATTAGATAAAAATAATATATGTATACACCCCTAATTTTGTTCAGTAATTAGACTGTGTTCAAAGGCAAACAAATATTTTAACAGATCTTAGTGCAAAATAGGTGTAAAGGCTTCCTTTGAGGCTATACCACAACCCACCAAACCTCTTGTTTTTCAATTAAACTGCTCTCCATTGCTCTCTACTAATTCCAGTCTTGGACTATTGTGGTGTTTGTAACAGTCAATTCTCCACTTGAAAAATTTTTCAATAAGCAACATATCTACTAGCTAGAGGCATCCTTCAGAATC
>BLBF01000041.1:4479025-4519154 GCA_015471245.1 Laticauda colubrina
GATTCTGAAGGATGCCTCTAGCTAGTAGATATGTTGCTTATTGAAAATGTTTTCAAGTAGAGAATTGACTGTTACAAACACCACAATAGTCCAAGACTGGAATTAGGAGAGAGCAATGAAGAGCAGTTTAATTGAAAAACAAGAGGTTACTCATTTGTATTAGTAATTACTAATTACTAATTTGTGTAGCTGTGTACAATCACCCAGAACTAGGAACGTATTGATTTATCCCTCAGTATCCATAATTATGTCCCCATCATGGCAATTTCATTCCTTGCCCTCTAAAAAAATGTTAAAATTATAATTCTGTCATCCAAAAGGTGTCTCTTCTTTGTGTGTAATGAATATCGTCAGACTGAAAGCATTCCAAAATTAAATATATTTATTTTCATTTCATGTGAACATTTTTATCAATGTGCTATTCGTTAGTTAATTTATGCTTAACTACAATTCAGAACTGATTAAATGTACTATTTCACTTGTAACCATATCCTGAAAAAGAATATAGATTTGCACAAGCCGAAGTCTCTCTGAGTTGCCTTCTTTGCCTTTTAAGACAGAGACGTGAGATGGATAACAATGAAAGGATGCTAAGAATGTAGAATGCTCAGAGCATTCCTCCAAAGTGGAAATCTAGGATGCAGTATTAGGAGGTACTGTATAACATAAGGAAGATGGAGATTTGGATAATGACACTAAGCCAATATTTCTAGCCTTTATATGAAATGGCCCTTTTCAGATACAGCCATGAAAAATGTACAGCCAGGATATTCATCCGCAATTGTTGTCGGACTGTAACACCCTTAAATAAACAGGTCATCTTATATTGCTTATTAGTAGTATCTGGTATCACAGCAGTTCATCAATTCATTCAGAGTTGTTGTCTACACTGTGGGTGGGAGTTATTCCAAAAGCTGCAACCCTGCAGGGGTGCTTCCTTCACGTCTGTTTCCATAGGAGCCACTAAATCTGTTTCCATGGAGATTATGATGATTGTTTTCAATTCAACTGTAGTGAAACAAATGAGGAAAGGAACCGAATTGAAAAGCCTTGTGAATGAGAAGCAAGTAACAGAGGCAAAACCTCGGAAGAACCCAGGCCAGCCTGAGATAATAGTGCCACACTGGAGAGGTGAAAAGAAAGCCAAGGGAGCTACAGGGCCAATGTCTCCCTGTTCCTTGGTCTTTTCCATCATGCCCAAGGGTTACAAACTGAACAGTAAATTGCTCATTTGTTTCAACTTCTTTGCAGCATGATTTTAATCTGAAGAAAAAATAAATAAACCTCAAGGCAATTGGGTAAAAGGAAAAAAAGTGGTCCCACTAAGACGAAGAATACGTGCAGAGAATCCACAAGGACAAAATAAAGAGCCACAAGCCTTGTATAGAAATATGATTTGGCAATTTACTTCCTTGTTTGATAATTCTTGTTACTGAACTCTGGGGGTTTCAAATGCAAGAATGTACAGAAACAGAATAAAGCTTGAAATGTGCCCTTGACATAAAACCAACACCCACAAAAAAAGATAAATCTACAGGCAGGAGGAGGATAGATTCTGCTGTTGGAAGAAATATCTTTCTGGGTTCAGTTCCAAGTGGGGGAAAAGACCCTGGAATCATGGAAGTTGCTTGGAAGGAAGGTTTATTGATGAACAGGATCACATGCCTTGGAGCTCCTAGGTGAAAAAAAAGGAGAGATGCTGAGAGTGCCTGGGTTTTATGCCCTCTGTTGGGCTTTGAATTTGAGCTTATGTTCTGACTGGTTATCAGACTCCCTTGGGGACATGCAGGGGTGACTTTGTAGGTTGTCTTTTGAGCCCCAGGCTTGGTTGACTCTTGCTGGGTGATGATGTAATGAAAGAGTTTTGGGCAATTCCTATTATGGCTCTGCCTGAAGGGGGTAGATCTTTGTTATGTAGAATAGACTGACCCAGGCCTTAATGGCCCATTGATAAAGTTGGGGGGATGGTGTGCTGAGTTGCTGCCTCTCTGAGTTTCTACTTATCTTTTAGGGGAAATATTCTGCCTTTTAAATATATCCTAAAATATTTCATTTCTCTAGGAGGGGGGTAGGTTTTAACTTCCAACTCTACTACAGTATAATCCAGAAAAGGGCAGAAAGGGGTAACCAATGCAGATGCTATGACTTGGTGGCAAGGGAGTTAGCTATTTCCTTGGGCAGCTGTCTTTTTGATCTTCCTGTTAAGTTGATGGGCATTTCGGTTGCTTGAATTGTTAGGGAATAATTTTGCAGCCAACTAAAAATCTGTCTGCATTTAGAAATGGGTATTTTGATTTACAGTGACTATATTTATTCTTCATAATAAAAACAGTGCCAAAGAATTGAGCAGCTGCAATCTGCAGCCCTGTGCACATCACCTGCAATATCCTAAGAAACCACACTCCACACGATTATCTTAACTTAATTTGTTTTTCACTAATTCACCAGTTTAATAGATCTTGAAAATTTCTTCATTAAAGAAAAATATTAGAGGTCTGACTTGAGACAAGGCTTGGATGGAAATAAAAAACATACATGTAAATACTGACAGATAAAAAGGCCAATTGTGTTTTCATCTTTTTTTTTTTTTTAGGACATCCATTTGAAAAGAGCTACATACAAATCTCTAGCTCTACACTGCTCCCTGGTGCCCAAGATTGCTTTGTGTTTTGGTTTTCCGAAGGTTTGGCTAAATACTGTGGAGAATTGTAAAGACATTGTAATCTACATGTGACCTCATGGAAAACACCTTATTTATATTAATATCCATTCTTGCAGTGAGCAGGCACAGACATACCATTGCCTTACCATTACCAAAGAAAGCACATTTGCTTCCGGCAACATTTGTTCTGCATCTAAATTTCTGTCTTAAAAATGAAAAACCTATCCAGGGGGAATGGATGTTTATCATTTTGCTTTTAAAATATTTTTTTTAAACATTTGACCATTTTTAGACTTTAGGGAGACAAAATTATTAAAGAAATGGAAGCATCCCATGAAAACCGCCCATCTATGCTGAGAACATTTTTTCCTTTATTCAGGTTTGCTCAAATCCAGCTATTAACAGATAACAGATAATCAGTGTTGTAAGTCATCTAGTCCAACCCCATGGCCCAAGCGGGAGACCCGACACCATTTCTGACAAATGGCAGTCCAATCTCTTCTTGAAAGTCTCAACTGATGGCGTTCCCACAACTTCCAAGGCAAGCTGTTCCCTTGGTTGATTGTTCTCACTGTCAGAAATTTTCTCCTTATTTCCAGGTTAAATCTCTCCTTGTTCAGTTTCCATCCATTATTCCTTGTGTGGCCTGCAGGCACTTTAGAAAATAGCTTGACCCCTTCCTCTCTGTGGCAGCCCCTCAGATATTGGAAGACTTCTATCATGTCTCCCCTGGTCCTCCTCTTTACTAGACTAGCCATGCCCAATTCCTGCAACTGTTTGTTGTATGTTTTAGCCTCCAGTCCCCTAATTGTCCTGGTTGCTCTTCTCTGTACTTTTTCTTGAGTCTCAACATCTTTTTTATAATGTGGTGACCAAAACTGGATGCAGCACTCTAGGTGTGGTCTTCCTAAGGCTTTATAGGGTGCTATTAGTACTTCACTTGATCTTGATTGTATCCCTCTGTTCATGCACTTTAGGATTGCATTAGCTTTTTTGTCTGCTGCTGCTCACTGCTGGCTCATTATTGTTGCTTCAGCAAAATATGGTTGAACAATCATACCTGATTTGTCAGAGAATATACAGTGGACATGCAGAGACATCACAATTATTGCTTTGGAGAGGCAATGTAGGTAAGGGAGAGTGTCACTGCAGGAGAAGTGGAGTAATTTTATTCCAGTTTCTTCAAACTGGTGGTCTCTGAATGTATTTGTCTGTAATTGGATATGGTTTCCCATTTGAGAAGACCTCCAAGATGCCTTCCATTGGAGAGGCCATACTAAGTAGAGCTTCAGGGACCAGTCACCTAGCATATCTGGAAGCAGCTGAGGAAGGCAAGCTGGGGTCATTGCCACACTTGAGATTTAATGGGTAATTCAGGTTTATATTATGGATGCATAACATGCAGCGAACAAAATTACTTTCTTTTGCATTCTTCTTTAAATTTCAGCCATATCTAAATAGCACAGGATAAGTCTGAACTAAAGTGGGCTTCATTCTGGAGAGTTTCCAGGGTTTGTATTAATCTAACTAATTAATCATTTTTGTTGCTCCATCAGAGAGCTGCAGAACATATTTATGGCTGAATCAGCCTGACTCTTTGCACAGAAACGCCTCTTTTGTGAGTCACTCTGCTTCCATGGTAGCCACTCTACGACTATACCCACTGAATGTGTTTTAGAGCCCTAATGCTCGGGATTTCTTTCTAAAGATGTCTACCAAGTGAAGATCACAAGATGTTTTCTCAAATGCTTTTCTGCAAAAGAGAAAGAGTAGAAATTAACTTGAAGGGAGAGAATGCAAGAATTACATTGTATTTGTAATTGTAATTACAATTGTAATTGTAATACATAGTATTACAATGCTAACCTTGGCAGTATCCTTTTATCTTCACTATCCCAATGGTAAGTTGATTCCATCTCAGAAAGGCTCTGCTTGGTCTTTCTATAGGTCAGAACTACCCAGTGTGCCAAGCATTGCTAATGTCAGCCTGAATTCCTTCTTCTTCCTTGGATATTTTTCATTTATTGATGCATGCTGCTTTCCCTATAGTATTTGGGTTCAAAGTAGCGTATTTCTTCATAACATGTTGCAGTTTGTAGAGGTTCTTACAAGCATCTCATAGGCAGATTGGGGTCTAGGGAGATGTCCTGCTCCTATTAAATATTCAAGTCATCTTTAAATAGCGTTTGCTACTCTCCAACATATTAAATGACAGTTATTAGTGCAGGTTTTGCAGAAGAAAAAAGATCAGTGAAGCAACAAGCAGCAATTTTCACATCAATACTAAAGACTCTGAAGACTGCCTATCACAGAAAACCAAGGTATTTCCATTTGAAAATTTAAAAATATATAATTATTTAGTTTATATCCTCCAAAATAAGCAATGTTGATGAAATAGCTTACCAAAATTTTAAAACATTATAAAGCAATTGAGAGGACAGAGTTTATCATAGATCAGCATACAGGATTTCAAATCATAGATCCGCTCCCTAAAGGGCAATGTCATCCTTCTGAGAGTAACAGTGACACTGATAGAGAATCATGGTGTGCACACAGCATTCTTTCTTTGATTCAGTCTCTGCATGTTTTGTCCAACTCCTAACAGCCACTAGAGGGTAGGACAAGACTGGGCAGCATCTCCAGTTGGGTTTGTGATGGCAATATAAAGTTCAGTATCAGCCTGTTGATGGTTTCACACCTTTAATGACTGGACAATGTCTCCTCGGTATTTCATATACATAGGAAATGGTAAAGGGGAAGGGACTGATCAACATGGCACCCCAAAAAGGAATAGCTGATGGGGAAACCTTTCCTTTCCTATTAGAATTGCCCAATACTGTACAGTAAGAATGGAGCAACTACAGAACAGTACCTCTGAATCTTCAATGGACGTGGGCAACCCAGAAAGATAACACAGTCCATTGTCTCTAAAGCTACCAAGATATTTGATAGGATCAAGAGAGGCAGACTAACCTCATTTAATTCCCAATACAAGTCATACACTGCAGCATCTAAAGCTACGTTCATACCATTCCCAGTGGTGTGATTAATTTTTTGTTTACTACTGGTTCTATGGGCGTGGCTTGGTGGGCATGGCAGGGGAAGGATACTGTAAAATCTTCAGTCAGAGGAGGTATTTGCTGGCTTTCTGAACTACTCAAAGTTTCCACTACCGGTTCTCCAGAGCTGGTCAGAACCTGCTAAATACCACCTCAGCTTATAAAGGCCTTGGACTGCAGTTCTTAACTGGATCGGGATACAGCTACAGTAGATATAACATCTCTATGTTTATCTAAGACAAACATAGGGTCTAACACAGGGGTCCCCAAACTTGGCAACTTTAAGACTTGTGGACTTCAACTCCCTGAATTCTGGAGTTGACATCCACAAGTCTTAAAGTTGCCAAGATTGGAGACCTCTGGTCTAACATATGACTAGCAGGGTGTACTAAGTCAGAGATGTTGCCAAAAAGGCTGTGAACACTTTAGCTTTCTCTGACTGATCTCCATAGACTCTATCACCATCTGGAAATTAGCTGGTGAGTAGGTGGCCATAAAAGTTGAATAAGTAATAAAGAGTCCAAGATAAGTTCAGGAAGCCTCAAGAGGGATAAAAATGTGTAGCAGGGCTGTTGGTACACGAGATATTCTACTTGTTCCTAAAGCCAACTTGACACAAGAGATATTCAGATCCTGCCACCTGAGAAGCAGTGTCCTTGATCACAAAATTTCCCTTAAGATCAGTACCATTTGCCCTTCTGACTTTAAGTCTATGATCCAAAACCCTGCAAAGAAAGATCTCCCAAAGGCAACATCACTATTTTCACCTAACTAGATCTTGATAATAAATGGTACAGATCATTAGGTTCCAGTATTGGGGCCACCAGGCTGAAAAGAGAGTTCAACACCATGTTGCTGATCTCCCATCCTCTAGAATGTCCCCTGTATCATGTGCTTAGATAAAGACCAGTTGGAAAGTTTTGCTATTCATAATGTCAACAGCAAAACCTTCCATTTGGCCTTTATCCAATGCTGTGGTTTTAAATTTAAGGAATAAATCTGCCAAACAAGATCATAAATTAAGACAAATTTATGAGCTGATTTTAGCTTCATAGAAGAAAGTTCACTACAGTACTTGATTACAGCAACTTCAAATGATGATTCATATATATTAATGGACCATGGCAGATTAAATCATTTTCTGATCACCTGATACTGTGAGATGCAATGCTTGCTAATTAACTCTGTTCACATGTTCAGTTTTCAGATAGCAACTGCAGGGCTATGAGATTTAGGAACATCATGTGGTCTACCATGTTTGCATATATGTATGATTTAATTATGCCCATACTACCTAGTGAAATTCAATTGTAGAAATATTTTGTAGCTCCTTTGATGCTATTCCAGTCTGTTTTGAGCTACCATTAAAAATGCCTATTTGTATTCCTAGCTGGAACTTTGGACAAGAAAAAATGCACAAATAGGACAAGAAAGTTTCTAGTTGTTGCATTCCTTCCTCATCATAATTTTTCAGGTTGATCTTTTTCATTGGAGCTTGATTTATTGTCCTGGGGTAAAAATGAGTTGTTTTCTCAGCAGAATAATATGGAGTTTCATTTTTTAAAAAAATTGTTATCAATGTATTTTCCAGCTTGGCATTTATGAGCTGTGCTTATTTATTGGTCCTGATCTATAAATGAGTTATGGTGATTAATATCTTATACTTGAATCAGGGAGACCTAAAGTCTGTTTCTATCCAACCATATACTCACTGAGTGAATTTGTGCTAATCACTTCCTTATAGCCCAAGGATTCTGGGGGATTAAAGCCCCATTGTGCATCCAGAGAAGGTGGGATATAATTGAAATGAATAATCAATGTAGCAGTTTGGTGATGGAAAAAAAAAATATAGTTTAGCATTATGAAGAACAACCCTGTTAAAATTATGCAACATTTAGATCTATTTAGGAGGAAGTAGACTACAGAATGTTCATTCTGGTATTAAGTTTCAGTCCTTATCCTAAGTGACATGATTTACAGTTTACAATTTCTTTTCACAAATGATCCATGCAGCTGCTGAATCATACAGTAAAGGAAGACTGATTGTAGGACTAGGTGGCACCTTGCTTATAAACCAACAGTACCTTGTTGCAGCCACAAGAATATGATACACATTGCATATATGTAACACCTGACTATAACATGATTTTTTTGGTTTTGATTTAGCATGTTGTATGAATCCAGACATTGCAGTATAGAAACCATAGTTTATAAACTGTTGTGTGAACCTTAACTTTGTAGTATGCAAACAATGTACATAGCAGTAACTGTAGCTTATTCTCTACCTCGCGGTTAAACAAATTATGGCTTACCACAATGTATGAACCTATTACTTCAAAATTGTACGCTGTTAGATTTCTTGTTCTTAATTTTCATGATTAAATGTAATTAAATTTTGCATGGATAAAATGTCACAATAATAATTCAGGCAATAGTACAATCATAATGATGTCTGATTAATAATGATCCTATATGGTCCAAATATCAGAATTATACCCCCTATCTTGAAGAGCCCCCAATCAATTTAACTATTTTTTTTCTAAAACATGAGGAGCAGTATGGCCTAGGAGAAGAAAATAAGCATCTATAAAATGTATTAAACCGAATGAAGGTTTATAAAATCATTGTAAAGTTATTATTACCCAACAGTTAGCCAAATGAAAGAATTAGTTTCATAGACTTTGTCTCTTCTTCTGTTTTTTAAATATGAAATTTATATCTGTTGATCATCTCACATTTCTCTCTGATATAAATAAGAAAACTATTTTGTGTAGAATAAAGGGCTATATTTGGTTTAATTTATTTTTTATTTATTTTGATTTGTCAATTATTTACAAGATAATAGGTATAAGTATATTCATGGTTATGAATACATGAAATGAGTATATATAAGAAAAATAAAAGAAACAATAGGACAAGGATGGTAGGCACGTTGGTGCGCTTATGCACGTCCCCTACAGACCTCTTAGGAAAGGGGTGAGCTCAATAGTAGACAGTCTAATGTTAAAGTTTTTGGGGTTTGGGGAAGAAACCACAGAGTCAGGTAGAGTATTCCAGATACTGACTACTCTGTTGCTGAAGTCGTATTTCCTGCAATTAAGTTTGGTGCGGTTAATCTTGAGTTTGTATCTATTGTTTGCTCTTGTATTGTTATGGTTGAAGCTGAAGTATTCATTGACAGGTAGGACATTGCGATGTATGATTTTATATACAATACTTAGATCAGACCGAAGATGGTGTAATTCAAGGTTTTCTAGGTCTAGAATTTCAAGTCTGGTGGCATAAAGTATTCTACAATGAGTAGAGGAGTGGAGAACTCTTCTTGTGAAATATTTCTGGACTTTCTCAACTGTACTAATATCAGATACGTAATGTGGGTTCCAGACTGATAAGCTGTATTTGAGTATTGGTCTAGCAAATGTTTTGTATGCTCTGTATAATTCAAGATACAGATGGCTGCTTTGGTTTGAAGTTGTATATTGAATTAAATTTTTTTAATTTTAATTCAATTAAAATTGGATTCAATTAAAAATAAATTGAAGTGAAGTGGGCAAATCCAGCCTTTCACAAGGACATGCTTTACTTTGCTGAATGGGTATAGCAATCTTTCTTCTATATCAAAACTCAACAAATCCAATCTAGACAATTATATATTTTTATTTATTTAGTAAAGTTATATAACTGCCCATGTTACAAACATGACTCTAGGTGATATACAACAAAACAGTGTTAAAACAAGTATACTATAAACCCATGATGGCGAACCTATGTCATGCGGGAAGTGGCACGCAGAGCCATTTTCCCTGGCACGTAAGAGCTCACCCGAAAGAGCCCCACTGCACATATGCGTGTGTTGCTGCCGCCTGACAGCTGATTGTCGGGTATCTGGTGTGCATGGGTGTGTGTGTGTGTGTGGGAGACTTGTGCACATGTGCAGAGATGCTCAGCGCATGCTGGGGGTCATGAGTGCATGCGCAAAGGCATGTGGCATGCGGCAAGGGGAATTGTGTGTGCATGTGCAGATGTGCAGCGTGCAGCAAGGAGATTGCGTGTGCAGGTGCAGGGTGTGTGTGTGGGACAGCATGTATTACCTTCTGGATGCTGGTACATGAGCACAAGCATGTGCGCAATTATCAGCATGGGAGCTGAAAAAGGTTTGCCACCACTGCTATAAAGTATAAACCATGATTAAAAATAATTAAATAAATAGAACTAAGACTGTGGGAGAATGGGTCAATATCCTGAATATAAATGTAACTACTGAGATGTTGCAGGTGCTCCAGGCTATTGGGAAAAATGTTTTAAAAGCTTTCTGGAAGGCTAATAATAACTGGGATAACTTCAGTTTGAGGGGAAAGATATTCCAAAGCAGTGGTCGCCAACCAGTGGGTTGGGGACCACTGGTGGTCTGTGAGAAAATTTGGGTGGTCCGCAGATAAATGTTACCCCCAAAACAACCCCCAAAGCAATTAATCCAGGCTGCGTGGGAGCACAAGGCTGCACCAGTGCTGCCCACATGGCCCAGGGAACACAAGGCTTGCATCGATTGTATTGTGAACAATAGGAGGTTGTGAGGGGAAAAAGGGCGGAGGGGGGGGAACTTGGCCCACTCATCCCACGTAACTTGCCTGGCCACTGGGCTGCTCTTTCTGCTTCTTTCTTCTGCTTTTGGCTGCACACAAGGAAAGCAGCAAAAGTCTTTCTTTCTCTCCCCCAAACTGCACCAGAAATGAGTCTTTGGGATACTGCAAGGCCTCCTGCTCCAAGAGGCTGCGCCAGCAACAAGTCTCACAAAGACTCATTTTTGATGGAATTTGGGGGAGAGAAAGAAAGACTTCTGCTGCTTTCCATGCATGAAGCCAAGTCTCTTTCTCTCTCTCTCTCCCTTTGAGAACGGAGCTGGAGACGGTATCCCGTGATCCCAAATAAAGAATGATCGATCGGTAGGAAAACGGAGTAGGAAATTTTCCTGCAGACTTTTTTGGGGATTTTCCCAGGGTCTCTGGTCCACGGGATTAAAAATTATGAGTTCGGTGGTCCCTGAGGTCCAAAAGGTTGGCGACCCCTGTTCCAGAGTATGAGAACCATGATACAAAGGCTCATCTCTGTTGGAATTGCAATTTATCAGTCCTTTTGATCCCAACCTTTATCTTTTTCATGCTTCTATCATGAGCAAGTCCCAGAATTCCCCCGCTAGCACAGTAACTGGGAGTTTCTGGGAGTTGAAGTTCACAGGTCTTCAAAGTTGCCAAGATTGAGGGAGGGGGGGCAAACAAACAAACAAACAAACAACAACAAACCACTGAGAAAAACGTCAAGATTCCAGCTCAAAAAGAAGGATCGACTCATTTTGCATCCATATAGCAAACCCTGACCTGTGAGTCAGTGAAAATATATATATATGTGCTGTTTAGCTTCCTTCGTGTATTATCCCACGTCATTGTAGTTCTGTTAAAGTTGCAGCAACGTTCCAGCAGAATCCCATCTATGACATGGGATAATACCCCGCGAAAGCCTAAGAATATATATATATATATATGTATGTATGTATGTATGTATGTATGTATGTATGTATGTATGTATATATATATATATTTGTTTTCTGTATATATATATATACACACACACACACACACACACATACATACACACACACACACACACATCTCCAATGAGACTCTAACGCAAATGAGGATTGGGCTGAGTAAACTGGATGGAGATAAGCTCAAGTGTGATTTTTCTTTCCCACCCACCCTTGGTTCGAGACCCAAGACTTCACGGGCATAAATCCAGGGCTCCGTGGAGCCGAAAGACTAAGAGGAACGGCAAATGCCCTCAGAGTTCAGTGAAGCAAGGGTGAAGTAACCGCGTCAAGTGGACGGAGGCATTACGCCATGAAGTCCAGAGTTTCATATGACCCAACTCCACCCCCCACGAGGGGGGAAAGAACAGGCGGCCGCGGCGTGCTTGAGAGCAGCCGTGAGCGAGAAGAGGCAGCCGGGCCAGTCCGGCTCCAACAGACGCTCTTCCTCGTCCCTCGGGCCAATTCACCCAGCAGCAGTCTGAAGGCCTGGGCGGAGCTTGACCGGGTTTCCTCCCGCGCCGGCTCCTCCCAGAAGCCGGAGCCTGGGAAAGACAGCTCCGACGGGGTGTTTCCTGGTTCGGCGCTCGCCGCTTCGCTCGTTTGCTTTTCAGCCGCGGCTTCGCCTTCCGCTCCTTCTCTCGCTTGGAGCCCGGAGGATGGTGCTGCCCAAAGCAGAACACGCCGCCCGGCTTTACCGGACGTCGCCGGAGCTGGCGCGGGAAGCTCATGTGTCTTCCTTGGAAAAATACCGCGAGCTTTACCGCCGCTCGGTGGAGGAGCCGCAGGGTGAGTGCCAGGCCGTGGTGGTGGGCGAGGTTGGCGCGCCTTTCCCTGTCAGCTTCCAGGCCGCTCGCGGTTGCCTGACGTCCTGACCGTGGCAGGCGGGACGGGAGGCGGGCCGTGGCTGGGGCCGGAGGGCGAGAGAAGGACGCTTGGAAGCCAGAAGCCTCCGTCCTGAGGGCGCCGCGATCCAGCTTCTCTCCTGCTCCCATGTGCTCGCATGAGCTGCCCTCTTCCTGCTCCTCCTCCAAGAGGGTCGGGTACTGGTGGTTCCCGATCCTTTTGGATCGGACGCATCGGGGTTCCGAAGGCGAACCAAGCTCTGCCCCGGAACCCATCCGTTTGGTCGCAGGTGGGCAGTCCGGGCCGCGAAGCGGGGATCTCTGCCCTCGCGTGTGTGAGCAACAAGTGTCTTCCGAGCATCTCTGCCCGAATGACTTTGCTGGGTTGTTTCAAGGAGGGGTGTGTAGGGAGAGGACGGTGCTTCCCTTGTCCGGCTCCAAGTTAAGTTGCTGAAGTTACAGCAACTAGCCGACCTGTCAATTATTTGTCCAAACGGAAGACAAATAATCACTTGTTGATCTAGAAAGTAAACACCACCTCACCTTACCGGGACCATTAAAAAAAACAAAAAACACCTCCTTATTGTTTAACTTGTCATGCTAAAACAAAGAGCAGTTGAGCAGCTCAGTTAGGCATGTATAGATGTCGGTGTACTGTAATCCACAAATGTGGTTTCTTTTGGAAATTATCAGATTATGAAATAGGACCAGCACTTTGGAAGCTTCTATACTTTGCACATAGGTTTTCCATACTTAATACTAATCTCATCAGACTTCCCCCCCACCCCGCCCTTAATTTATAACAATATGTAATTATGTATCATTTGCTTCCATTGTAACAGCTGCTTATCTAAATGAGCATGAGTGTATTTATGTGCTAAATTCACAAAACTGGTTCTAGCATTACCTTCAGGAGGGGGATAGTGTAGTTAGATGATGTTTCATGTTGAAGTAACATCCAAGTGAAAGATGACAATACACATCCAGCTGAGCAGCAGGAGGAACTTCAGTCATACCCTGAGTTCATGCTGTGTGGATCTTCAATACTACAATAACTATTGCCAGAATAAAGACTTGTTCACATTAGTCCTTCAGTATTTGGCTCAAAACTGTGCCTAGATTATATATTGTCAGTTCTAGGCTGTCAAAGATTTAGCTGAGGTGAGTAACATTCTCCTCGTTGTAGCAAGTTTTAGGGGGTGTCTTTGAGTAAGTTTCTGATTCCTGGTTGGCGTTTTGGACAAGTTCTTTCAGTTTTCTTGGCAAGGTTTTTTTTGGAAGAGATTTGGTATTGCTTGTCTGAGAGAGAGAATGACTGGCTCAAGGACACCCAACAGGCTTTGTGTCTAAGATGGGACTAGAACTGACAACATCCCATTTTCTGCCTGAAGCCTTAATCACTAAACTAAACTGGCTCTTGTAGCAAGAGTATACTGACTACAATTGGGTGCCAACCTTTTAGCAATAGGTTAGTAGAGAAACCAAGCAGTCAGATTTTAATATCTAGATCAGTGTTTCTCAACCTTGGCAACTTTTAAGATGTGTGGGATTTAAGTGAAGGAATTCCCCTGATATATGGAAGCACCCCACCCCAAGATATTTTGTTACAGTGTTTCTACCATGTTGTCTATAAAGGCTGTTTTTTTTTTTTGCAAAAGGTACTTCTTGCTTAGTGGCTGCTTCATTTAGCATCATTCACAGTTTGTATGGTTTTGGACAAACAAAGGGATGAACACAAATGAAGCTAATTGAAACTTGCAAGAGCTATAGGTCTATAAAGTTATTTTTCTAAGTATGAGATATATTTAAAGAAAATAACACATTTTTATTATTTTATCATAAAATATACACTCATAATATGCTGTTCTACACCCCCATTGGTATATAAGGAAGAGATTATATGAGGTTTTTCTGCTTCCAGGAGAAGTAGAATATCAGTTTACTGAACTGAACACCCATTATGCAGAAGGTAATAGGTAGCATCTACAGAGAGATACAAGTGAAACACTCATCCACATCGCTCAGCTCATTGTATCAAAAGAAATATGCAAAATTACTAACAAACACTTATCAACGAAGGACAAAAAATAAATAGTAGATAAACACATTGGGTAGAAAATACTCTATTTCTCCCCTGACCATTCTACCACGGTCCTCTGAACCTTTTCCCCTCCTCTGGTCCTGCTTTTTAATTTCAAAAAATGTCTTTGGGATTCATTTGAAGCCCAGTGGCATGCTTGGAAATCAAGATGGTTTAGAGACCACCATCCTACATTCAGCATGTCAGCCTTTCAGTTGATTTGATTATAACAATATATTTTTGTAGTCAGGAAGAGGCAGGGAGTTTGATGAGCATCAAGGAAAAAATTGTGTTAAGGCTCCAAAATATATTAATGTTAAAACTAGAATTAACAGAACTGAAAACAAAGCATGCAATTAAGAATGAACTGAACATGATTTTGCCAACATGTTTATTGATATTAAATTGTCAACTTGTGCACTGGTTTGGATTTGAAAGTAAAAAGTTTCATTGGACTGTTTAAAGACCCAGACATAGAATCATAGAATGCAGAATTATTGGCAGCTGTGGGAAAAAGCATGGCTTTTTAAGGAGTTGCCATGCTTTAAAACTTTTAAAAAATTTAAGGAGTTGCCGACAAGTACTATGTTGGCTCCCCTACAGTATGAATGCAAAACACTGCAGAGCCAGTGCAAATCCCAGAACTAAGTATATAAAGTATAGTTAGTCCTCAACTTATGACCACAATATTTTTATTTATAAAAGTGAGTAACAATTAATATTGTGATAGATAAAAGGAAATTATTTAAACAATATTTGTAATATTTCAAATTGGGAAAAAGAAGATAATTGGCTATGATTATATAATTGGTGCATTTATGAACATATACTTGAATGTAGGTTCTATTAAACTTCTGGGCAATATATATTTTCAGCGATAATGATAGTATATAGTTAAGTAGGAAATTATGATTGAATTCAAAATATTAACTTTCTGCTTTGTCCTGCTTGTGAATGTACTCAGAAACATCAGATTAGTTGCTATGGAAATCAGGATATGAGCTAGAAGGATTTTAATCTCTCTTTGCCAAATTCTCTTATCTTGCCTCTGAATAAATGTCACGTGAATGAAATTCTATCATCATGAAAATCTTGCTTGTGGATCTTTTTGTTGTTGTTGCTAAGAATGATAATTAATATAAGCTTCAGAATATAGCCAATATCTAGCAAAAGTGAGACCAGACTGCTTACTACTTAGTAAGTATTCATAAAATTGCAAGGTAAGTCTTTATATGCCGATATCTGATAGTATTTATGAATATCTTGTGTTTGAAACTTTTTAAAAACTTTTTTACAGAATTTTGGGGTGAGATAGCCAAAGAATTTTACTGGAGGAACCAACACACTGGACCATTCCTACAGTACAACTTTGATGTTACCAAAGGGAAAATCTTTATTGAATGGATGAAAGGAGCTACAACGAACATTTGCTACAATGTTTTGGACAGAAATGTTTACGAGAATAAACTTGGAGACAAGATAGCATTTTATTGGTAATGTTCTGCTTCTTACTTCGTTCTAGAGAGTTCCGATATAAATTTAATGTTAAATTGTGGTTTTGGGATGAAATATTGGAGAAGATGATAAAAAATAAATAAGTATTGTGTCATTAGAAACTCTCTTGTAAGGTGCATGCGAAAGTAGAGGAAATTATTCTCAGATACGGATTTCTCAGTTTTCATGTTCTGTCTACAATGCAAATTGCAAAAAACCCACTCTTCATTTATTGATTATCTGGCAACCAATCACTAATACAATGGTAAAGCAAAATTCATGTTCTGACCTATGCATGCATTTGCAACAATATTTTAAACAACAAATGGGTATACTCTAAAGTATAGATACTATATATCTATATATCTATACTTTTTTTTTTCAAATCTTTGTAGTGCTGCTCTTATTTATCTTATTCATTATTTCTGTTTAATAGGCTTCAGTTTGTCAAAGCAATACTTTAGTATTTTGAAAAGTTCACATTTCTTCCAGCTGTAGGCTAATCTAAGTCAAATGATAGAATTTGAAAACAACAGTAAACTATAGTTTGGCTATGTGCATTAGTCATAAAAGCAAATATTTTTGCATAACAGATACTTGCTGAAAAATACAAAGTTAACCATGGTGTATTCATTAGCATATATTCCTTTTTCACAGTAATCTACTTATGCAGTTTTTAATCTTTTGCATATTTATCTATTTAAACATATGGCCATCCACTTACTTCTGTAACTCTGAGTGACAATCAATAAATTAAAACCATAACATTGAAAACCTAACATTTTAAAAAAGTAACTGCCATGTAATAGCTTCATTGTATCTTGCATTCAAGGATATTAATATCACTTATTTCCTCTTTCTGATAGTTCTAGTTTCTAGTTCCCTTTTGCTTTATTGAGCAAAAGAAGAATCAGGAAATGTGACTCGAATCCTGTCAACATTTAGTAGGACGTAAGTCCAACTGATTTCACTCAGGTTATATTCCTGAATGTTTTCATTTTTTGCAGGTTGTAATAATAGTGGTGTTTACAAAGCTGACTTATTGTTAATATTTACTTAGCCAATTACTGTAATTAAAAATAATTCCTATAGCAATGCAAATCAATAAAACCATATAAAGCTGCAGAAATTAAAACCATAAAACAACAGCAAATAAACTATGGTGATGTTATTGTTACAGTACAGTAACTGGAACACCAATGCAAAGTAACTTAAAGGTTATATAAATAACAAGGTCTTCAGCTGATAATAAAGGTAAACTATGACAACCATAAAGAATTGTAAAAGGAATTCCACAAGTGCTCCACCACCTATATCTGGAATGACCTTTCTTTTGGGTGGCCATATAGAGAAAATCTAGAAAATATGATATAATTAAGAGGGCAATTCTTGATACTTGCTAGAGAAAATGGCTCATCAGATATTCAAATCCTAAACAAAAAAAAGCTTTGTATATCAGCACAAGTATTTCGCCTTCACTTTTTAGCATGATGACAGCCATCACAATTTTTTCAGATGATGTAACCTTATTCTAAAAGGTAGTCTCTTTTAGTACCCTAGTTGCACCATTTTGTACTAGTTGTATTTATTACTCCATTGGTGGCAAATCCATACTCTGCATATTTGAAATATTTTCTAAGCACACTTCAGAGTTCAAATTATATTACATTTTTTTCTAAATCAGATTTTTCAGGCAATCTGAGGAAAAAGTATAAGAGATATGAATAAGTTGCATTTTTCAATATTAACATTTCATTTGACATTTCAGAATTTGAATTTTATAGTTGTTCTAATGTTGATTAATGATGGTCTGGCAGCCAGGCATTTCTTCTCTTTGTGAATGTTGCACCTTTGGGTGCTAGATGTGATAGCAAACTATGGAATGTCGATATAATTCTTTTTGCCTTGAATATGCCTCCTGTTTCAATTTTATTTGATATACTCAAGGAAACAGATTATTTGGGTTCACTTCATGTAAGCTGGAAGTGATATGCCTATTCCCCATTTTGAGGCCATATAATTTATTTTAGTTTTTCCGGAACATTCTGCAACATTCTTGTTTGTCTCAATATCCATGCATGAAGTTATGGTACATTGTAATCTTTTTAAGTGGTATTGAGAACTACTGACAATATTTTGCTACAGTTTCAGTTACTGGGGCTCAGTATGAATACATGATACAGCTTATTGGAGGAAATAAAATATGACCACAATTGAGCCCATTCTTTTTTTTTTTGTTAACAGACAATTAAGTGATTTTGACCATTTTAATGACCTTTCTTACTATAGTTGATAATTGAATCACTGCAGTTCTTACAGTGAATAATTTGATTATCAGAAAGTAATCACATGACCCTAAGACACTGCAGCCATCATAAATACATGCTAGTTGCCAAGCATCCAGATTTTGATCATATGATCATGGAGATGTTGCAATGATTGTGTCAAAATCAGTCATAAACCACTTTTTTCAATGCCATTTTAACTTCAAATGGTCACTACCCAAATAGTTGTAAGTCAAGGACTATTGGTACTATGGAGAGTAAGAAGATTGCTTAATCTTCTAGGGCCTCCTGTTTTAGAGTTCAGGTTTTTACTTATGAGCTCTTTGCAGTTAATCATTTTGTAATGACTATCCAATATTACTAGGTTCATAAGTTAGGCACAACTCTAGTAGGATTCCAGTCTCGTTGTCCTTTGAGCAGAAGCCAAATGTTGTATTAAAATGCTTTTGTTCCAAAACATCCCATCTCTTTCAAGGTCAGAATCCTTCTGGCTGAGATAAGAGTGACTGTTCTGGGGCCAGACTGAGATGATTTGGAGATTCCATTATGATTTGACAAATGTTTTGAATACTATATCTCTTTAGCTAGAAGGATATTATTAAATTTGTTTATTAACAAGAGGCTGATGCTTCTTATTGTCTAGAGGTAAGCCAGTTTCATTTTTTAAAAAGCAATGTTCAGCTTTTGGTTGCTTTTCACTTTTAATTGCCTTTTAGAGAAATGTAACATTCTAGTTAGTGGCAATAAACAAGTTGTTTATTGAACTGAAGTGAATTGTATTTCTGTGAATGTAGAACATTTCCTTTTTCTTTATTCAAGATGTTAGTATATTCTTATTAAGCCAGTAGTGAGGCTCTGAAGGTGATCTAAATCTGAAATATAAGATGAAAAAGAGAGCATATTGCAGGAAGCAGTGTGCAAGATGGTCTGAGAAGGGTTTGATAATAGATGGATTTTCCAAATTTATTCTATTTCTTCCTAGAAATGGAATCAGAATGAACATAGCTGAATGTTAATGAAGGTTATCTCTGCTGTCAACACCTGCATTTTATAACTACAAAACCAGACTATACAGGACTGCTGCTAAAGTTCATCTAGGATTATTACAGGCCCTAAATATTGTTTGCAAACTGGTAAACTGAATGCTTCTTGGAAGCCTACCACAGGGCACTAAGGAGACATCTCTTCCTTCAATCTTGCTCTTTTGCAACTAATGCACATATACCCTTTGTCTTTATATGGTCAATTTAATTTTTATAGTTAATGCTTAATGGTAAGATCCACAACCTGTCTAGGTTAGTAGCAATCACCATAGCAATGACAATACATGTCATAAATTTATTTATTTGTTATATGAATTGTAGACCACTGACTTCCAAATGACTTGATGGTTTACTTTATAGCCATGAAAATAGAAATTAAATCAACTTCATCATAAAACCATAAAAATAATCAATGGTTAAATAATAACACATTAAATTAGGTTTGTGTGACTACTTTTGCTTGTGTGAAATCTGTTGGTAAATTTATTTAAATAATTGTTGGTCTTATATAAGGTTGCTTCTTTGTGCAAACTTTCCTCACTTGCTCTGTGCCATGTGTAAATCTTATAATTTTATAACAAGTTCCAGGGCTTTAGTTAAGTATAAAAAGTGTGTCACAACTGGTACTGCTAAACTTCAGCTGCATTGATTTCTCATCAATGGCTATTCTTGCTAAGATTGCTAGGAATTGGTGTTTGATAAACATCTGGAGGACATCTTCCTTCAAACTAAAGCATTAGGGGCCTTTTAAGAGAAAAAAATGTCACAATGTAATGAGGTTTTAGAATTTATATATACCATAAGGATAGTCATGAGAAATAATGATTGTCTGCATTAATAGTTGATGCAAATTTGAAATCAACAGCACCTGGAGAACAACAATGTCCCAATAACACTTGGAGAACAAAACATTGTCCATGACCCATGTAATGTATCCACTATCCTGGATATTCCTTAGAATTGGGTTTGCATATGGATTGCATCATAAGAAAGTTGCAGAGAGCATTGGTAATCAGTTTCTAGTTCAAATGCAAATAAAAGATCAGACTGGTGTTCAAAGGTTTGTATAAAATTTCCATCTAGCAATTGGAAGTATCATCAAGTGTCATCCATTATTTTAGGAAACTTTCAGGGAACCTAATGAGGATATAAATATTTCCCTGCTTTTTATTTTCTTAACTTTATATTCTTTTGTTTCTTATTAACCCATCTTTTTTTCTTGCTTCCTGTTCCAATAATTTATTTTTAGGATTCTTTTTTGTCTTAAAATTTTGCCTACCATCACAAGAGGCACCAGAGCTAATAAAAACCAATAAATGTCATTAGGGCAATGACAAAGAATAAATGTCATTAAATACTTTAAGCTATTGGCAAATAAGCAGACATGGGATGAATTTGCTATTTAGAAGTGTTCAGATTACTTTTTTATAGCAATAGCAATAGCACTTAGACTTATATACTGCTTTATAGTGCTTTACAGCCCTCCCTAAGCGGTTTACAGAGTCAGCATATTGCCCCCAACAATTTGGGTCCTTATTTTACCCACCCCGGAAGAATGGAAGGCTGAGTCAACCTTGAGCCTGGTGGGGTTTGATCTGCTTGCAGTACTGCACTCTAACCGCTGTGCCACCAAGGCTCTATAATTTATGTTTAAATCTTTATGCTGCTTATTTGTGGTAGTGTAGCAAATATGTGAATTGGAAATCTTGATTTTACTATATTTATTGCTTATTGCTTATAGAGATACAGAAATTATATGCAGCAAAGGATTAGAATTTGCCGTCATGATTGTGTAAATAGAAGCTTTTGTACTCTGAAGATTATATAATCTGGTGCATTCTATTTTAGTTTGAGGGAATTTGTCCCTGAAAAGGGATGAGAACAAGAGAAGAACAAGAGTCACCTTATAGGGGAGATGGGTGGCATAAAATGCAATAAAATAAATAAATAAAAATATTCTTAGTTTATGAAATTGAAAGTTACTTTGCTCACAGCTTCTGATTTAGAAAGTCATTGGGTGTTCTAGATTAGCAAAGTAACTTTATCTATTTTTTCTAATCTGGTTTTAGGGATTGATGTTTGCTCTGCAAACATGAAAAGATAGTGCATACCTTTAAAGTATAGTGTCCTTATGCTAAAGTGAAAATAATATGTGCTGTGGTATGGACCAACCTATCACTTTCTGGACCTTAGAAATTCAGAGCTGTCCTCCCTAAATTGCTTCCCTGCAGGTGGGAGAAATGATACTGTGTCCATGAAGCAGTCTTTCTGGTTTAAGAAGAGCAGATTGAGAAAGGCCACTTTAAAGAATGAGAAGGGAGCAATGTATTCTCTAAAAAAAAACATGGATTCTATGTAAAATGGCGGGTTCATAGGATTCCTTTAGGTAAGGGCTAAGTTTATTGGTGTCTCTCCATATGTTACACATACACATAGGTCTATTGCATTTTGATCTATGCATTTGCTTATATGCATTTGATCTATGCATTTGCTTATAAATCAACCAATCAATAAAATGTGGCATTTTTGTGAGGTACAAAATGGACAATACAATGTTGATCCAACTGTTAAACCAGAAGTTGGCAATATGGATACTTTCCAACTGCTTTGGATTGCATCTCCAATAATCTTTTACCATTGGCCAGGTTGCTGGGATTGATAAGAGGTAAAATCCAGGCATCAGATTATCAATTTGTGAAAACTGTCTGTCTGTCTGTCATACACACATAGACATAGACATAGACATAGACATAGACATACCATACACATATACATTCACATATACCTTGGTGCTATCTGAAGCTTGCTTGTTTTCTTGCAAACGTTTCAGTACCCTAACTGGGTAATATCATCAGTGCTTTATCAGTGCATCATTTCAACCCTGAGCTACAAATATTCTCCTTTATTGATATATATCTTCCTTCTTCTATTCTCCCCACAACAACAAACCTGTGAGGTGAGTTGGGCTGAGAGAGTGAGAATGAATGGCTCAAGGTCACCCAATTGCTTTCATGCCTAAGGTGGGACTTGAACTCAAGTTCTCGTGCCTTAATTATTAGACCAAACTTGGCTTTCTGAATTACAGATAATCCTCAATTTACAATTGTTCAATTAGTGATCTAAGTTTCAAAGGCACTGAAAAAATGGACTTATGACCATTTTTCACACAATCCTCATGGTCACATGATCAAAATTAAATTCTTGGCAACTGACTCATATTTATGACAGTTGCAGTGACCCAGAGTTACGTGACCACCCTTTGTAATCTTCTGACAAACAAAGTCAACGGGGAAGCCATGTTACTAACTTAACAACTGCAGTGATTCACTTAACGGCTGTGGCAGGAAAGATCTTAAAGGTCATAAAATGGGGCAAAAGTCACTTAACTATCTCGCCTTGCAACAGAAATTTTGGGCACAATTGTCATAAATCGAGGACTACCCATAGGACTACTCATTCAGAGTGTTTTCAATGCTTTATAGATAGCTTTACATATTGCTGGTTTGGATTTAGTGTAGGGGATAAATTTATAATATATTGCAGAAATTCATTGGAAAATCTCAAATTGACCCTTCTTTTTCTAGTCACTCTGCCAAATCTCTCAAAAAGTTTCACTAACACTCTTCAACTCCTTTTCATATAAGAAATTTTAGTGAAACATTTTTTCTATATTAAGAATTTAATTACAGTGTATGTGTGCGTGCATGTGTACAAATTACAAGATTTCTGTCTTAAAACATCATTTCTAATATATGTGCTTATTGAAAATGTTCTCTTTCCACTTGGCTGTGGTTATAGTTTTGCAAGAGTTCATTTCAGAAATTGCATTTCACCAATGCTATTACCTTGCCAGGATGGTAGTTGAGCAAGAAATCCAGATAGACAAATACCATAATCTCTGAAAGATGATTGCTCATGCTCTATAATTACACAGGTGGTCTTACTTAATGACTAGAAATAAGTACTGCTGTTTGTGTAGAGAAATGCTATTGAACAATTTTTCTTAAATATACATGACTTAATTTAAAAGATCAGTGACTGGAATTTCGATAATTCTTTTAATTCTATTTACACTGTAACAATTGTATAAGAATGGAACGCTATTATCTGCTCCATGCTTGGGCTGTAGTTTGCTTTCAGATTCAAAGTCAGAAAGATGTGTTAGCATCCCAATCTTGAAATTCCTTAAAGCAAAACTGCTTTAAACTCTTTAAACAAATTTAAACAAATTTAAACAAAAAGGATTTAAACAAATCCTTTAAGGAAGTCAAAAATATATACTGGTTTATTTTTTTTCCTGCAAAAAAGATGACATAGTTACTGCATTTGGATGGTGTACATTCAAAACTAAAAGTGGTAGTGCTCAACAATGTTACATATTTTTCAAATATGTAAAACTACATTCTTGGGAAGACCACAGTTGGAATACTGCATCCAGTTTTGGTCACCACATTACAAAAAAAATGTTGAGACTTTGGGAAAAGTGCAAAGAAGAGCAACTAAGATGATTAAAGGAACACTGGAACATATGAAGAACGGTTGGAGGATTTGGGTTTGGCTAGTCTAGAGAAAAGAAGGACATGATAGCAGTATTCAGTATTTAAGAGGCTGCCACAAAAAAGAGGGGGTGGGGTGGGGTCAATTTATTTTCCAAATCACCAGAAGGAAAGACAAGAAACAATGGAAACTAATCAAGGACAGAAGCAACCTGGCATTGAGGAGAAGCTTCCTAATAGTGAGGACAATTAACCAATGGAATAGCTTGCCTTCAGACATGGGTGCTTGCTTCATCACTGGAGGTTTTGAAAAAGAGACTGGACAGTCACTTGTCTGAAATGGTATAGGATCTCCTACTTGAGCAGGGGCTGGACTAGAAGACCTCCAAGGTCCCTTCCAGCTCTATTCTGATTCTTCTTCTGAAATGTTCTTGGGATTGTCTCTTCAAGCTATGCTTAAAGAATCTGAGTCTTACCTAAAAGTGTTAAAAGTAAGAGCAATGTAGTAGGTTTTTCAAAGATTATATAAATCCCATCTTATTTTGAAAATTTAGAATATGAAAGAAAGCAGACTCATAATTCTACTTTAAAGGAATACTTTTCAGAGGAGATATATTGATATCAAACTATCACTGTCACAGCTGCTTTTTTTTATTAATCAGTACATTCAGCACCTTGGGACTGGGCATAGAAAAGCTTTCTTAAATGAGCAAACACAAAGTTTACATCATAACCCTAGGATGTAAGTTTAAGTTGTTCTAGATTGGGTGTGAGAAAGTGATGGATCTTTGAACTATTGAATTGCTGTTCATAATTGCTGATAAACTTAACTGTGAGAATTGCTACTCAGCAACATTATATCAACCCCAGAATATATGCTAGGCCAAAAAATCAACTCCACAAGAAGACTTAAACTATTTTTTATTAAGATTGGCTATAACATGGAATTTGCCAATCTGACTGTGATTTATCTCTTCCCCCTTATACTTCTGAGAATCAGGGAGGTGGCTTTCTAAGAGATGTTTACATACCTTCAGCATGACTTGAGCTTAGGCCATCTTTTTCATCTTGTTGCTTTGCTAACAAATTCTGCTTATCTATGCCAAGGTTATCTTCTTTACTCTCTACATATCTGGAGGATATGAAATGGGTTTCTTTCATGGTAAAGGAACTCTTAGGAAGAATGTCCTTGTCCATGTAATGACTATCAGCAATTCTACTGGCACGGTATCATATCTTTCTTTAGTTAACAAGAGACATCCTCAGGAAAACCACTTTCTTATTTTCAGGGAACTTAATTGACAGTGTATATTGCTTGCTTAAGCTATTTTGAAATAAATTTGGAATTGCATAAGAATGAGTTTAACCCTAAGATAACTGACATTATTCATATCTAAATCTGCATAGGATTCTTAGTGTGATAATTATTAGGTAGGTATTATTAATAGTAACACAAGCAGAAACATAAATTGCAGAAAAAATAGAGGATTTCTTCCTCAATTATACAGTAAAGATCAATAATATGTCAATTAGCTAAATAATACTTTTTATTATTAAAAAATATATAATTAAAGTTACTTTTTGCTATATGGTTATGATTGTGGAGGGGGGAGACCTACACCTTTTCAAATGCTGGTGGACTGCAGCTCCCACATTCTTTATTGTTAGGCATAATTGCTGAACTATAACCCTGACAGTAGCTGAATAACCATAGTTTTTCCACCTCAGATTTAGACAGCATGCTTTTTTGTGAATTGTTTGTCCACCATGAAAAGTACATTCAAAATTCCATATGATAAATAATATTTCAAAATCAACATGTAGGTTGCATGGGGAAATTGAAGAATATAATATACAAGTGGGGCCTGTGAATGTTCCCAATTCTCTTAATGACCTTGTGTGCATTTTTGAAGAGAAACTAGAAGAAATGTAGAAAAAGCCTTTAGTTCTCTTTCAGTGATTAAATCAAATTTATGTTGCAGATGATACTTGAATTGCAAATGAATGAAAGGGAGGGAACTATAATTTGCTTAAAAGCTTTAGGCAGCCTTTCCTGCCTGTAAGCTGTTACATTAATCCAGAATTGTTTTTAATTAAGCTAACTGTGCGGGACTAATGGTGATGTCCTAAATCTTGATGCACAAAATGGATATTCATGTACATAGAGAAACAGTATCCGCTTGAAATTCCATTTTGATGATATTGTACAACATAGTAAAGTGTTGCTGAGAAATGGCAACATCAGTAGGCCATTGAAAATACCGATAAAGGCTGTATAAAAACTTGATTGACTTTGTAGACTTTGTACTTAACAAAATAACAGAATTACAGAGTTGGAAGAGATCTTGGAGAACTTCTAGTCCAATCCCCTGCTTAAATAGTAGACCCTATGCCATTTCAGATAAGTAGCTGTCTGGTCTCTTCTTAAAAGCCTCCAGTATTATCCATAAGTACTTCGTCTTTATCAGTAACATGTACCTACATATCTGTGACACAGCCATGGGCACACAAATGTTCCTCAATATCATAAAAATGCTTTCTTAACTCTGAAATTCCTTTACTTGAGATTTAATTTAAGATTCCATCATGACTTAAACACCTTCCATGTACCATCAACCTCAGCCTAGACCTATCTACAGAACAAATCTACTTTTTTAATATTATTGTAGAACTACATAGTGGAAACGCAAACCTCACATTATACAGGAAATTCATTGATTGCCATGCATAACAACATGCTTCCAGCTTTCACCCAAAACATACCACCAAATCTATAGTCGGGCTACCAATTGTTAATTGATGAGATGTAATCTGTCCCCCATGTGATCTGCATCTACATAACCAACCTGTCTTCCTCTTCCACCTAGTTAAAAGCCAATGCCAACCTAGTCATGCTATGATCCAATGAAGGAAACTGCAAAGCAAATTTGTTGGTTGGAAAAAGTGCTATCAGTCTCCTGAGTTGTACCAGAGCTTCCTCTTTGATGTGTGTATTTATGAATATTTGTGCAAGGCTATACCACAATGTGACAAGTCATTTTTAACATTAAAGCATGCACTCTCTTGATTTTGGCAATAGGTGCAAGTGCAAGTGAAGAAACTAGAGTATTTTAGCTCTTGGTATATTCACAGAAAATTTGAAAGATAGGACATGTTTTATATCTTTAGAAATTATGACATTTTCTTATCAGTCCTTAATACTTTTATGTTAATATCTATGCAAAACTGCTCTGAAAGAGTTACATAGCACTTTTGAATTAGAGAGTACACTCCAGAAAAGCTGTATCTGGTGACAATGGGTACTATTGTGGTTCACCACCCTCTGCAGGTGGCAGCATATAGGCAATATGGCCAACTTCAGAAGGTAAAGGGCATTGTCTCTAGTCAATATTTCCATTGGGACTATCTGGGAAATCCAGGGCAGTTGGCTAGTTGGAAATTGGAAAAAAGAATCTTGGAGAAGGGTAGTGGTAAATCACATTTATAACAAGAAAATGGAATGGATGCAGTCAGCAGGTATCAAGCTCTACTTGAGGGTGGCTTTATTTTTTTTTAACCACGAGCTGTCTTATAACCTGTCAAAATGGAATAAATTATTATTATTTAAATTTGCTTATGCCCATCTTGCCACAAGGCAACTGAAATGAAAGATAGATTTCTGATTATTATAAGAATTTATGGGGAAATGGGCAGTCATATAAAAGAGCTTTAAAAAACAACATATAGGTTGCCTTGAACTGAATTTTGAAGACAATTGTTCAATAATATGAACCACGTACATGTAGTTCTTGACCTACAAACATTCGTTTAGTGACCAAAGTTATACCAGTACTGAAAATAGTGACTTACAACTGTTTTTCACACTTACAACCATTGCAATATCCCCATGGTCATATAATCAAAATTCAGACACTTTGCAACTGGCATGTATTTATGACAGTTGCAATGTCCTGGGGTCATGTGATCAACTTTTGTGACTTTCTGACAAGCAAAGTCAATGGGGGAATCCAGATGCACTTGATAACCATATTACTAACTTAATAACTACAGTGATTCGCAAACAATTGTGACAAGATTGTAAAATGGGACAAAACTCACTTAAAAACTCTTATTTAACAATGGAAATGCTGGGCTAAATTGTGATCATAAGTGAAGGACTACCTCTAGATTTCCTCACTTGCTACAAAACATTTTTGTCAGCAATGTACATTGGATCTGGCAATCTCGTGTAATGTTTTCTGATCAATGTTGAATGGTAGAGAAATTGACTTTTCAACATACGTTTCCAGTCTGTTCAAATTAAATAATTCTAGATTCAATAGTCATGCACTTATAACACTTTAAGACTTGACTTTAAGAAGTAAGTACATGAACATTATTTAAGTAATAAATTTAGGTAAATAGGTGTGTTCATATATTTGCTTAATATGTCTGTATAGGAGAGTGAGTCCATTTTCCAAGAGGATATACTGAAATAGCCATCTAATGACGTGCAGATTTAACAGCAATAAAGTTTATAGCTACCCTGAGATCAAAAACAGGTCTTTCTTCTACAATTGGGAAGAACTTTATTCTAAAGACAAATTGTAAATTTCTCTTTTGTCTAATAAAAAATGATTGCCTGTGGCATGTTGTTGCCTTTTAAACAAGTTAAATTTCTACTAAATATTATTGGGTTCATTCTAAAGAAGCATGTAACTCTGGAAACTGAAAGCATACCAGAGGTGGTATTCTGCAGGTTCTGACCAGTTCTGGAGAACCAGTAGTGGAAATTTTGAGAACTGGCAAATATCACCTCTGACTGGCTCCATCCCCATCTATGCTCTGCCTCCTGAGTCCCAGCTGATCGGCTGGGTCTTCTTTTGTTGCCATGCACAGGAGAACAGAGCTGGAAAGCAGGTTAGTGAGGTGGGGAGGGAATGGGATTTTGTAGTAACCTTCCCCCAGAAGAAGGGAGGGAATGGAGATTTTACAGTATCCTTCTCCTGCCATGCCCACCAAGCCACGTCCACCAAGCCAGTCCCACAAGCCACCCCCACAGAACCAGTAGTAAAAAAAAATTGAATCCCACCACTGAAGCATACATATTTATTAATATTCCATTTTTTTCATTATAGAAATTGAACTGGGTTCTGAACCTTAGTTTAACATTGAGCAAAATAATTTTCTGCATACCATCAGAAAATTGGTGCAGCAAGGACTTGAAGGGTTTTATACTTAATATTTTTAGTAGAACTCTATGGTGGAAAAATGGGCAGCAGTTTGTTGGCATTTACAGTATGTTCTTAACTCTTGGGAAAGATGGAAATTTCTGCCAATGACAAAATATGTTCCCTAGGTAAAAGTAAAATCTGCTTCAAATTTCATTTTTGATGACTTCATGAAATATCCACATGCCATTTCCTTCTCTTTGGAATGTTTTATCAGTTTTCCAGCCTAGTTGAGAACTTAGAATTTCTTGATGGTCTCCTATCCAAATACTAGTCCTAGTGCTGCAGGTCTATCAGTTAAACAATGTCATCTATCAGGACTCTGGAAACATGTTTCTCTACAGTAGCACCTGCTCCCTGGAATGAGATTCTCCGTGAGATTCGAATAGCTACTACCATACTGGTATTGAGAAAGACCCTGAAGATATGGCTATATTATACTGTGTTTCTAAGTATTGTCACCCCCACTATTCATACTTTTTTGTCCTTTTTAGTGACAGTTAAGTCTGGGGTGTTATGTGGCAGTTGCTTGTCTGTCTGAATTCTAAAGTTCCAGAGTAGTTTGGTTTCTTCAATTTTTATGACTTTCTCTATTTTATGGTCCCACCAGTTCTTGCTTGCAAACAAATGATGTTTCTTGCAGATCTTCCATTGCACCATTGTTGCTACTTGTCATGTTGTTATTTGTAGTCAATCCTTGCAGTCTTATTGCAGCATCTATCCAGGTTTATTATTATTGACCACATTTGATCCTGTCTAGTTTCTAAGGTGCAGCCAAAGTTGGCTAGATTGGAAGAGTCTGACACAAAACCTCACGTGGAAGTGCTACAGATTTAATTTAATGGTCCTTATATAAAAGTATCTTAAGATAATAATCTCAGTTCTACTTCTCACTATTTTTGAGAGTGTTTTGACAGTCTAATTGCCTCTTCATTGCACTTAGTTCTGTGGGGTAGGCTGAAGGTCAGAATGGATACTGCAGTGAGGCAAATTAGGTGCTGCTGAACATATTTGTTGGCAGCTCTACAATTTTTTTAAATTAGTTTGAGGAGGAATTTTTAGGGGGATATTATGATCAATCTCCTTTGATCAATCTACTCTTTCTGAGTGTTTTCCTTAAAATATTGTTTTCAGCAATTAGAATAAATGAGGTCCCACAAAAAAAAGTTGAGGTTGCCTGTTGCCCTGGGATAAGTTTCAGGTTATCTTTCCTCTAATTAACTTGTTCAGAATAACTGCTGTATCAAGAATCTGCATTAAATTTCCTTCAATATTTAATTTTAGCTTGCAGATAAAAAAAGCAATTGTAGTAATTGGTCTGACACTAAGGCCTAAAGCCAAACAATTTCTTCTTTATTTGCTTGTTTAATTAAAACTGGTTTTTCTTGGTCCTTGTTTTTCTACTTTTTTGCCTCCTCTTTCCATTGTTTCTAAATGCCATTACATCTTTTCATTCAATATCTGGAGCCTATATAAGCCTGCAGGTTTGTATTTTTTTTTAGTAAAAATCTACAATATGACCTCTACTTAAATAAAAAATAATGTTGGCTCTACTTAAATAAAAAATAATGTTGGCTTTGCATTGAAGAAAATATGCAGTTTTTAAGGTGAGGGAAATGGAGATCTTTGCAGACATTTTTGAACCTCCTTTTCCAGGACTCCTTTACTAAGGGCAGGTGTATGCTTCAAAATGATCTGGAAGAAGTGCTTTGGATGATAGGTAAATGTAGCACCTCTCTGTTGTTTATTAAAGCAGCCTGACTGTTTTTTCAGAGTTTGGCACAAGACTGAGAAAAATACTCAGATGCTTTAACAATTACATTAAGTTTAATGAGTCAACTCACTTTTGAATTCTTCATAGTCCTTGTGATTATTGTGTAATGCACACGTAATACACTGCCTTGAACATTGGTTTTTCCAATTTACCTTTAAGTTTGTAACAGCTGTGAATGAGAACAGGTGTACAAGTTCTAGTTCTGAGAATACCTGATTGCAGTTCTAAAGGGTACATAACAGAAAGAAGTACAGAAAGTAACCAATCTTGTTCATGGAATATGTTGAAAACTTCTTGCAAAATATTTTTTGAGTCAAATGCCCTTTGAACATCTCTAACATCATTGGTGAAACTTTTTTAAAGCAAAGATATTGCCATTCACATTTAATCATGTCCAGAATTACAAACTAGTATTTAAATTTATTAGCCATCCAACTATACAGTAATGGATTTTGAATGGTTGATGAATGTGTTTTTGTATTTATAGGTCCAAACATGAGAAAGAACACATATTTTTGTAAACCTATTCTATTATATTTATAAGCAAACTCTCCCTCTTTATATATTGACACTATAATATCTATGATACCTTGTTAATATGAGCTTGCAGTGGCTGCTTTTATTTTATTTTTATTTTATTTTTTGGTCTTCAGATTACTTTGGCTATCTATTGAAGAATGGTGGGATCAATTTTTCATGGTCTGTCTTCAGTATTGAACTTGTCTTGTGTTTTATATCTATCACCTTAGCTTTAGGTAAATAAATGGATATGAACTTGCTAATATTGTACTGTGTAGGAGATCATAAGTGTAGGTCCAACCATTCTGAAATATTCCAATTGCCTTTGTAGCTGTTATTGGGGATCATCAGGTTTTCAGAATGCAATTATTATCCTTTATCCATCTTGCCAACAGAGAATGTAGTAACCTCCAATTACTGTGTGGTAAAGAGTCAGATTTGTTATATCATGTTCTGATTATTGTGCCAATATATTTCCCAACAGATAAAAGGTTGTTGGCTTCTAATAAATGATAGTTAAGTTAATTTTACAAGTTGACTACCTCTGGTCACCTCATAAAACTAAATCAATGATTCTGTTTAAATGAAAAAAATTGCATTATTTAGATTTGGGCTTTATTCAGAATTTTGTTTTTTCTTGTTCAGATTTATTTTGTGAATTTCACATTTGAAAGACTATGACTTTAATTTATGCCAGCGTTAAGGGAACAGTTTGTATCACTGTAATTTTGACATGCCCTTCAGTATCCTTGATAATTTATATCATGTGCCAAGTCTTTATCTGTAGGCAAGAAAGAATGAATACCTTTTTCCTTTTTTAATTTAAATTAATTGTTTTATCATAAAAAATAAAATACAAAACAATAAAACAAAGAATGAATACCTTTTTCAATTACATTCTACACTGCCCATATTATGCAAAATGATTTTAGTGTTTTGAAATGAAGGTAAACTGTTGAAATGTTATACAGTAATAAATATCTTGACAAAAAAATCTGTGGACAATCATTTTGAGCCAGTGTCAATTAGGTTGGAATTTGTGCCGATTTTTAAGTATTTGTGGAGAGGCCCTTGTAGAAATTGATTTAAGCATTGAAATTATGGAACATATGTTGCTATTGTATAAGTTTATTATCTGTTGCAACATTATATATATATATATATATATATGTATGTATGTATGTATGTATGTATGTATGTATGTATTTGTTTTCTTAAGTTTTCGCGGGTACTTACATGTGTGCTGTTCAGCTTCCTTCGGGTATTATCCCACGTCATTGTAGTTCTGTTAAAGTTGTAGCAACGTTTCAGCAGAATCTCATCTGCCATCTTCAGGCTTCTGTATGGATATGGGTCTTACAGCTCCTGGTTTTAAATTTGAGGCTGGTCCATTCTGATTGGTTGGGAGCCTGGACCTGTTTCATTGGACTTGGAGTTTGATTGATTGGTGTTCCTGGTTTCTTCTGTCTGTTTTGTGGCTTTGATTGGCTGGCAACAGTCTGTTCTTGTGTTGGAGGCTTTTAGTGCAGCTTGGCTCCGTGTGAAGGGACGGCTGCTCTTCATTAGCAAGCTGCTATTCATTAGCAAGCTGGGTTTCACCTGGGTGCCTGGTGGGGGGGTTAGGTTGGAGCTATCAGAGGGAGTCTGTTTTTGCCCAGGTGTTTGCCTGGCTTGTGGCATGGAGATCTTTCTATTTGAGAGTGCAGGCTTCCAAATATATATATATAATATATATATATATATTAGTAAATTTGGTTTGGAAATGGGAAAGCTGTGAAAGGAAATTGAAAGATAACATGGCATTGTTTTATAGAGTGAAGGTATTATTGTGTGAGTAGATCATATTGGTTTCATCTAGTTTAACTTTGTTTAGCCAATAGCACATTTCCCCCCCGACCTGATGGACAAAATCCATGATCCTTCTTCAGCTTGAACTGCAGGCAAGAAAGTTTGTGTTAATTGTTGATCTTTAACTGGTGTTATCAAGCCTTTTAAAAGAAGCTACATTTTCCTTCCTTACTTTTTGGCTGTTCTTTTCTTGCCTCAGACGTGTCCCAAAGGTGCTTTTTCAGGAGGCAGCTGGACTTTCTTATTTTTTTCTTTGAATACATTTTGATTCTCATCCAAGAAGCTTCTTCACCTCTGGTAGGATAGTGGGGAATGGAAGGAGCTGAAGAAGCTTCTGTCAGAGCAGAGGAAGCTTCTTGGATGAAAAGCGAAACATCTTCAAAGAAAAAACAAAGTCCAGTTGCCGCCTGAAAAAGCACCTTTGGGACAACCATAATCTGGAGGACTGAGAATCTCTACATTCCCCTAGACGTCTGTATCTATCATCCCAAAGATGCTGCCTTGTCTGAACACGAATTTTCAAGCATTTGGGGCAGAAACTTTACCATTAATTAAGCAGCATTTTGTTATCATGTAGCATTTTGTTATTCTTGAAGTATGTGGCTTTTATGTTGCCTTTTTGTTACATTCAGTTTGGAGTATGGTATTAAAAAATACATTTTTCTGACCAAACCTCCATGACTGCTCTGCCTCCTCCAGCTGTTTTTTGTTTCTGTTAAGAATTCTAGGAACATAAATATCTAATGCAGTTAGGGCATTAGCAGTTGATGAAGGGGTTTGACTTGGTAAAGAGTTAATGAATGATACTATGATTACACATAATATTTAGTAAATGGAATAGTCTAAGAACACTAAATTTATGCATTAGCAATCTGGCTGCATTCCAACATTTTGCCAGTTGGCATGATCTTAGCTGTATCTGCAAAGCAGAAATATATGCCAGTTTTAATTACTGACTGATTGCTGATCCCTCTCTTCAGCACTTCATAAGAGTCTGCATCCTTGCTCAAGTAACTATGGCTATATTTGTTATTTTAGGAGCACTTGAAATTTAGACTGAACATGGGTAGAAAGCTAAATGTCATCTTTTATATATATTTATAAAAATCACAAAGGTTCATACTGTTTGTCACCTGCATGTGGGCAACCTGGAACAAAAGAATTGTGCTTGGCTGATAAATATTTTCTGCTATTCATTTAGAAAACAATGCTTAATTTTCCACAGAAGAACAGCAGAAATTGTTTGGAAGGCTAAGCCAACATCTGCTACTATATAGGGCAGAAATATGCCTTTCATATCTGATTTAAGGTGCCAGCTTCCTATTTCCAAATTAAGACCTTTACACAAAATAGCAAATTAATCTTTTCACACATTCTTACAGGACTGTTGGTTTCCTTAACAAATGTGCTTGCAATTCTGTGCATGGTTTGGTTTACATAGGATTTCAGGTAAATATGTATAGGATTACATTTATTCAGATTCAAATTGATGTAATGTTAAAATATTCCTAGTCCTTTATCCAGACATATATGTCATCAGTACCAACACATTCTTTGCACAAACTTGGAACATGAAAGGGAAAAAAAGACAAAGAAAATTATCCTAAACATTTGATTTCTCATATTTAGAAATTTGCTATTTGAAATCAGTGAACTAATATTTTGATAAATGGCAACCAGTCAAAAGCAGTAGCAGATCTTATACTATGTCAGTGCAAATACATACTTTGGAAATTAGAATGTATGGCTCCCTAATTGTCTATTGTTTTGATGTCTCCTTCTATAGATAGGATTTGCTTTGTGTATTTTTAACTGTATTTGAAAGCTGCATTTTTTTCCAAGGTGGCATAAACTATCCACTCTCTATTTCCATATAAAGAACACCAATCTGCTTTAAGCAACTTTATTAGTTTTTGGTTATGGTAAAAAATGTGATGTTTAAATTTGACACACATTTTTTTTGCATTCATGTATCTTTTTTCTTTTCTTATAGGGAAGGAAATGAACCAGGAGATTCCATGAAAATTACATACAGTGAATTGCTGAGCAAAGTTTGCCAATTTGCCAATGTTCTTCGGGAACAAGGTATCTGATTCTATAGGAATTCACATGCTTTTTGTTGGAAGTTGCTCCGGATCTTGACCAGAGTGATAGTCACTTGCTGTCCCAACTATGGATGATGTTCCTCCCAAACTATGAGGAGGGGACACAAGCTTTAAATAGCTATCATGATTTTTTGTTTATATGTTTCCCATAAATCAGAAAACAATTAAAATGTAACAATAAATTAAAGCAATATCATTAAAAAAAAGCACCAGGGAGAATCCAACATTCTTACAGGAATGACTTGAGAGAAGTGATAAGTCTTCAATGCAACCAAAGATATAGACACCTCTCTGATTTTGGTGGGTTAGGAAGATTTCAGAGTACAGGTACCATCACAGAAAATGGTTGCCTGTGAAAAACATGCATGATGACACAATGTCAGTTTTGGCACACACACACAAAAAGTAATCCTTTCCTGGTAATCTTAGTGAATAAAGAAGTGAAGACAATCTCTTAGGTACCTTGAACCCATGTTTTTGTCCACATTTTCAGACCTAGAAAACGGAGAATTACCCCTTGAATTGTGTCCTCAAAATGTCTCACAAATTTGTCACAGCAGGCCTCCAAGGGCTTTAAGGTAAAATTTTCCAGAGCAAATGATAGTACTGTAAGTTCTTAACTGTATTAAAAACAGTTTGTGAACTAATGTGTATTGTGTCAGCATGTGCTGGACCTTACACCATTTGCACTCTATTAATCTCCTGACCGGTTTCATCATCCAGAACTCTCCATAAAGCCAGGAAGAAAGCCTGATTTCACAACGGTGATTAGGAGACTTAAGTATAATCATGTCAGTGGCCAGTTTAGCTTCTTTCCATAGAGGAGCTTTGATTGGATCAATGGTTATGGATTCTCAGGTGCATTTTTCTAGCTCATTTGAAGAACTCATCATATTCTATACATTTTAGGAGATAATTTTTTTTAGGTCCCTCACCTGTACCAGAGAGAGGTGATGATAAAAGTTTAACAAGTGATGATTTGACAGTAGAGCAGAGTGACCACAATATCTAGGCTATCATTGTCCTCATGTTGCAAAGCAAAAATTAAATTGAGAATATGCGCTGGCCTAAGTTGTTATTTGTTTCTGATTGAAGATTGATTATCATGGAAGCTATGAAATCCCAGACTTGTTTTACTAGAGTGGCAACAGTTTCAATGTTGAAATCCCAAGACCAGAGTTCTGGAGTTTTCCAATACCATTTAGAGGCCATCTCAGAGGGTCCAGGATAGCAATGTGGGTGATATATCAAACAGCATTTTCATCTGTCTTGTTAATTTAACACTAGTAAAAGCCCCTCTGCTCTAGTTTGGAGAGAAGCAGTTGGTATTCTTATCTTTTGGATTAATATTACAGTGAAAAAGCTGGCTCCATTAGGGGCAGATTAATGTAAAATCTATGTCAACCAGATTATCTACCACAGTCTAGCATTCAGCAGGAGGTCAGATTAGATGACTGTTGAGATTCACTGCAATTCCATTATTCTACATGTTAGGGTCAGTTCCCTCATCCACAATGAAATTATTGTGAACTTGTGCTCTCAGAATTAACAATATTATCTGGGAAGAAAAATCAGAAAATGTGCCACGAGGTTCCTGATCATATGAGAATAGACTAAAGGAGGTTATGTACCATAGTTGTCTATGTGGTCTGGCCCTTAAATGTTATCTTCTATTCCTCACCATCCATAACTGATGATCATCTGAATTTGAATTGTATTTAACTTATACTCTAGAAGGTGATTTTGTAGGTGTTGGAAATGTCCTATGTTTAACAATCCAGATCATAATTTTTATTATGATGCTTAGCCTTATTTTAATGGTTTTACAGCCATAATTAAGTCAGTAATTTTTATAACCATCAGTAGCTCTTTAAATAGCCAGATTTATGCTCTGCTTCTGGTATATTGTTAAGGTACAAAAAGTTAAGTATTAACTTTGACTTTGCCACATTGTCTCAATTCTTTTGTCCATAATTGAAACAGGATTAACACTTCTTTTTTAACTCAGTCAGATAAGATTTTCCACATCTTTGCAAGATGCATAGCTTGGTAGGTAAGGAAAAGGTGCATTTTTTAAACTGAAGATTGCTAAACATACCCTATTTCATATGCATATTTTAGTTTAGTTTTATTCACTCATTATTTATCCTTAAAGTCAGTAACGTTATAGCAGGCCTGTGGATCTTTATAGAATGTTCTACTCCTGAGATCAGCTGGTTCCCTGCATGCTCTTTATAAATTTATGCCATGAACAATTTCCTGTATTCCTGTATTGAGACTCTCCATTCCTGGTGTTTATCTTGAAACATTGAAGAACCAGGAGTGTAATTTTGATAGCAGTGTTTGAAGAGAAAATACCTGAATAGGACTTCTTGTTACCCCTCTCTTCTAATTTTGTACACGTGTATATTTTGTATGTTTGTACACATTTTATAAATCAGAATGTCTTCCCCTTCTGAGATAATATCACAGCTTATATGAAAACATTATACATGTTGATAACTTTCCACCCTAAATGAAGCATACAATTTCTCAAGTATAGTCCTAACCAGTAAAACAAAAGCACTCCTTAGTAATGGAATAGAAATATACTGATGAGTAAGGCAGTATGCATGAAGGCAGTAACTGAGTTTGAAATTATTACTGTCACCTGTTGTCTGCTTGATATCTGGCACAGAGCTAGGGAATATATGAATATGTTTGTAGCCGAAATAATATTTTTTTAAAATGCAGGTAATTATAGAAATATTAGTAGTTATACCGATACATGTAAAGATTATAAAATAAAATTCTGTAGCATAAAATTTTAAAATTTTAGATTTGATCCTCATTTATTCTCTCAGTATGATCAGACTGATATTCCTCTTTAATGTTGGTAACTCATTGTTATATTCAGTTCACATTCTTTCAACATTCATTGATTCTTGATTCTGCCTATTTTTGTT
Source organism: Laticauda colubrina (assembly GCA_015471245.1). Classification (NCBI taxonomy): domain Eukaryota; kingdom Metazoa; phylum Chordata; class Lepidosauria; order Squamata; family Elapidae; genus Laticauda; species Laticauda colubrina. The sequence continues at coordinate 4,516,972 of BLBF01000041.1, forward strand.
TTATCCCATAAACTTCTGGTTTCTCCTTGAATTACTCAGCTCTCACTTTCATATAACATAGTAGGCAGAAATACACTCATCACAATTTTACTTCTTTCAGCGTTCATTCCTCACAGACCATTTTACTATCCATTACTGCCAGCATTTGCATATCAACATTTCTCTATCTTCAATAAATTGCTTGTGAAAGCAGACACTTTCACCTATTTGCTCTGTTTTTTCCATTTATGTAAAATGTACAATGTTTTACTCCATTTTCCTTTTCAAACACAATTAACTTGGCATTGACATATCAGTTTTCAGAACCATACTTCTTATTGCATCATACAACTTAACATTTATTGCATACAAAAATACAAGTACATTCATTTCTCCAAGCGACACATCTCTCATATTACCATAAACATGTCTTACACATTTATCCATAAATTTGTTCCTTGTCCTAAATAGTAAGATTAGGGTTAATCATTCACTAATAATCCATATTATTCCCACATTAGTCTACCTGCATCATACATAGGTTCTGCTGCATTCCAATCCCATACCTGCACAAAACATTCCAAAAATCAAATATATTTTCTTTATCATGCATTTTCTTTAAATCAGTATATGTACAATAAACTGCCTCATTTATTTCTCAATGGCATGTTGAAAAGCAAAGCTGAAAAGCTAATCTACAAACCCCATGCTTAGAAAAGACACAATCTCTTCCTGAGTTTTATTCATTATCACCTTTCAGGCAGAATTCTGCCAACATTCTCAGGCATGTTTAACAGACAAATCCTCCTGTGCATTTACATTGATCATTGGGACATTTCTCTTTTTATGGAAGTAAATAACAGAATTATTTCAATTTTCAGACATGGATGTAGTCTTCATACATGCTAAAGAAGTCACAGAGCTACCCCATAAGCAAAACATACTCATATTTTAACATGTCACAGTTATACGAACTATTTGTGTAGCCCAGCATTTTTCAATATTCTCACAGCAATAACAATTTTGATTTTGCCATATTTTTTTTGGCAGTAATATTTATAGCATAAGTTTCAATTTCACTGTTTGACATATTATATGGCATATAAGCTCTGTTTGACCAGAGTCCACAGCCAGGAATGCTACATATCCTCTCCATGACTAATTTTCTTTCTTGTCTTCTGGGAGGAGGCTTTGTGATAGCCAAAGAAGAACAACTAGATTCTGTAATAGCTTTGTATCATATAATATCAACCTTGTTAACTCTCGACTCTTTTTCTATTATGTATTCAAAATGGACTGGGGTTTTTTTTGTGTGTGTATATGTGTGTGAATATACATTTGCGTATGTACAGCATATGTACATATGTATGGGTATGGATATATATATATATATATATATATATATATATATATATATATATATATTTGTTTTCTGAGGTTTTCGCGGGTATTTGTATGTGAATCTTTGGTTATTCGGGTTTTCTCCCGCGTAGAATTGGAAGTATCTAGGCAACGTTTCGATGAAGTCTCATTCATCATCTTCAGGCTTGTTTCTTCAGCTCTGTGCTTCTCAGAGTAATGTGAGCTTGCAGCTGCTTCTTCCTTTTAACTGCTAGTGGGGGTGTGACTTGATTGGGTGGGGGTTTGGCTGTGTTCTGATTGGTAGGGGGGTTGGCTGTGTTCTGATTGGCTGGGGGTGTGTTCTGCTTAGGTGGGGGCTTGGTTGTGCTCAGGTTAGTCTTAGTTACTGGGGGATTTGAGCTGGTGAGCTGTGATCTTGTTGTTTGGCTTCGTGTTCGTGGTCGTGCCACATCTTCATGGTGGGTGTCAGTTTGCTTCTTGTATGGGTCAGAGGGGTTTGAAGCGGGTAGTGGTGCAGCTGCAGTATGGTTTCTGGTTCGTGGTCGTGTCTCCTCTTCTGTGTGGGTGTGAGTCTTTTTTCTGTGTGGAAGTGTGGTGGTGGCATCTTGTGTGGCACTTGCGGGTGTGGGTCTGGTGTCATTCTTCAAGTTAGTTACTCGTTTATTACTGAGGGCAGGTTTCCAAATGGTTGGTAGGCGGGAGGTATCATCTCGTCTATTCATGCTGTGTGGGCGTTTCTCTATCTCTATGGCTTCTCTGATTATTCTGTTGTTGAAGTGTTCGGTTTTGGCGATGGTTTAAAAATACCAGAACCATCGCCAAAACCGAACACTTCAACAACA